>PVLA01007879.1:79803-97794 GCA_004027455.1 Hydrochoerus hydrochaeris | reverse complement strand
AGAAACTAAGGATAGACTATCAAAACTTGAAGACAAGTTTGCAATGTGTGATCATGAAAGGAAAGATCTCTTAAGAATAACAAGGAAACAGGCAGTAACAGTACAAAGACTAGAAGATGACAAGAGAATCTACAATTTAAGAATAAGAAATGTGAACAAAGAAGCAGGAATACATACAGGTGAATTACAAAGGCTATTCACAAAAATAATTAAGGAAAACTTCCCAAGCATGGGAAAAGAAAATGACATTCAGTTGTGAGGCATACAGAACTCCAGCCACCTACAACCAAAGCAGATCTACACCCAGATATATAATAATCAAGATACCAGATATTCAATATAAAAACAGAATATTAAAAGCCATCAGAGAAAAGAAACAGATTACCTATAAATGTAAGCCCATCAGGATCACGGCTGACTTGACACAGATCATCAGATCAAGAAGAGGTTGGGGCAAAGTGTTCTAAGCCCTGAAAGAAAATAACCTCCAGCCCAGATTGATGTACCCTGCAAAACTGTCACTAGAAATTAATGGAGAAACAAGATGCTTCCATGACAAAGAGGAACTGGGGGAGTTTGTGGCCACCAATCCAACCCTACAGAGAATACTGAAGGACATTCTAGAGAGAGAGAGAAAAAAATACCAGGATTTTAGGAACAGTGGCAGAAAGGCCTCAGTGAGAGGGGAAGGCAGTAGAATGAAGGAGAAAACTAAACAAAGGCAGAAAAGTAGCATAGCAGAAATGAGGCAGAGAACGATAACTAGAAACTATAATATAGATGGTCTTGATGTGCTATATTGTTAATAGTGCACCACATTACCTACACTACTCTGCTCAGATGTATTATATTCTGTTCCACTCATTTTTACCTGTACTAGATTTGAGGGCACAGACAGTAATCCCAAAAATAACAGGATATTGTATGGTAATCATCCTTAATTTCCTATTAACTTAATGTAAAGCTCTGTAAAACCTACAGTGTTTTTACTGTGACTGATCATAATCAAATCTGGTTTGTTGGATTGCTGTTTTGTATTGATGGATTTTATTAAAACCCATATTACCCACACTACTCTGCTTAAATGTATTATATTCTGTTCCAGTCATTTTTACCTGTACTAGATTTGAGGGCACAGACAGTAATCCTGAAAAAACAGGATATAGTACAGTAATCATCCTTAATTTCCTATTAACTTAATCTAAAGCTCTATAAAACCTACACTGTTTTACCATGACTGATTGTAATCCAATCTGGTTTGTTGGATTGCTGTTTTGTATTGATGGATTTTATTCAAAGCTGTTATGATTGATAGTATCAAGTTTGAGAGTATAGGCAACTGCACTTAAGATGACAAGATCCACTAGAATATCCACTATGGTTTGATTATTACCTGCCTTTGACATTTTATACTGTCTACAATATTTTATTTTTACTAATATTGTTATTTACTGCTATACTCAATTATACTGCTATATTCAATTATGCCTGTTGATATAGACATTCTATTGGAGATAATAAGAAACAGATAATAAGTACAAGGTAATCATTGTAGATCACCTTGTACTGTGGTTTTATACAACTTTTTGGTTTCATGTTTTTATGGGAATTTGTTTTGTTTTGTCTTGCTAAGTTTTGTTTTCCCCCCTAATACAGAAAGTATAAAAATACATGCAGATATTCATGCAAGCATAGCTGTCTACACTCTCACTGTTTGACTATCTACTTTGTATACTTTAATTTTGTAACTTGAGCAACTATTTCTAAGAGAACAATATGTAATTTTAACTAGTGATTTTTTATTGTTTATCTTTTTTTTTGGAATTCTGTATTACCTCTACCATTTACATGCTTTCGTTTCTCTTTAAATAAAATTTTTAAAAAAGATCTCAGACATACAGCAAAAAACAGAATACTAAAATCTGTTAGAGAAAAGCTACAACTCACCTAATCAAGGAAAGCCCATTAGAATCATGGCAGACTTTTCAGCAAAAACCCTCAAGTCAAGAAGAGCTTGGAGTGAGGTATTTCAAGCCCTGAAAGAAAACAACTTTCAACCCAGGCTGATGTACCCAGAAAAACATTCATTCAAATTTAATGGAGAAACAAGATACTTCCATGGCAAAGAACAACTGAAGAAATTCATGTCCACCAAACCAACCCTAGAAAGACATACTAGACAGAGATAAAAATGACCACAATCTCCAAAACAACAACAGAAAGAAAGCACCAGGCAGGATAAGCAATTGAACAAGGGGGAAAGCAGAAAACAAACAAACAGAACATAACGTGGCAAAGTCAAGCCAGTATTTATCAGGGATAGCCATAAATGTAAATGGCCTTAATTCACCTATCAAAAGAAATAGCTTGACAGAATGGACCAAGAAACATGATCCCACAATATGTTTTATACAAGAATCACATCTGACCCAAAAGGAAACTCATAGATTAAAAGTCAAAGCATGGAAAACAGTATTCCATGCAACAGGAACCCAGAAAAAAGCAGGTGTAACTGTTCTATTTGCAGACAATGTGAACTTCAAACCTAAAATGATTAAAAGAGATAAAGAAGGTCACCACATACTCATTGGTGGAAAAATTCAAGAGGAAGGACTAACAATTATAAATATATATGCACCAAATAAGGAGCACCCAAACATATAAGACAAATACTAATGGACATAAAAAAACAAATACAATTATAACAGGGGAACTTAATACCTCATTGTCACAAAGAGATAGATCAATTAGACAAACAGAAAGTAAAGAAATAATAGAACTGAATCATACCTGTAAGCAAATGGATAGTAGATGTTTACAGAGTATTCCACTCAACCACACCAGAATACACATTCTTCTCCACTGTGCATGGGACATTCTCCAACACAGAACATATATTATCCCATAAAACATTCTTAAGTATTTTCACAGTATTGAAATTATCCCATGCATAATATCTGACCATATTGTACTGAAATTGGAAATTAATGGCAAAAGAAATTGCAAAACCTGCATAAATACATTGAAATTAAATAACAACCTTCTGAACAACCAGTGGGCTACAGAAGAAATTAAAGAAGAAAAAAGGCAATATCTACAATTCAATGAAAATGTGGAAACAACATATCATAGTCTGTGGGATGCAATAAAAGTGGTCTTAAGAGGGAAATATATAGCACTAAATTGTCATATCAAGCAAATAGAATGAGCACAAATAAACAACCTAATACTTTATTTTAAGCATCTAGAAAAAGAAAAGCAAGTAAAACCCAAAGTTCATAGAAGAGAGAAAATTGTAAAGATCAGAGCAGAAATTAATGCAATTGAAACTAAAAAAATACAAATAATTAATGAATAAAAAATCTAGTTTTTTGAGAGAATAAACAAAGTTAACAAACCTCTAGCTAATCTTTTGAGAAAAAGAAAAAAAAAACAAATTCAATCAATAAGAACTGAAAAGAGAGAAAATACTACAGATCCCATGGAAATTCAAAAGATCATGAATGTGTACCTTGAAAATCTCTACTCACATAGAGTGGAAAATACAGAGGAAATGGACATATTTCTAGAAACATATGAACTACTAAAGCTCAACTAAGAAGATGTAACAATTTTGAATAACCCAGTATCAGCTATTGAAATTGAAAACATAATTAAATACTTACCAACAAAGAAAAGCCCAGGTCCTTGTGGATTCACTGCTGAATTCTACAAGAAATTTATAAATTTGATGCCAATCCTCCTAAACTTTTCAATGAAATTGCAAAGGATGAAATTCTCCTTTAATCATTCCCGGAGACAAGTATTACTCTGATACCAAAATCAGAGAAAGACCCAACCAAAAAGGAGAACTATAGGTTAATCTCATTAATGAACACTGGTGCAAGGATTCTCAATAAAATACTGGCAAATAGAATGCAACAAATCACCAAGAAGATTATACATCACAACCAAGTGGGATTCATGCCAGGAATGCAGGGATGGTTTAACACATGCAAATCAATAAATGTAATACACCACATCAACAGAGTCAAAAACAAAAAAACACATGGTCATCTCAATAGACACAGAAAAAGCTTTTGATAAAGTCCAATACTTGTTCATGATAAAAACCCTTCAGCAACTCAGAATAAACAGTGTCTATCTCAATTTCATAAAGGCCATCTATGGCAAACCAAAAGCCAACATTATACTGAATGGACAAAAACTGAAAGCTTTCACTTTAAAATCAGAAAAAAGACAACCACTACTGACATTCAATATAGTTCTGGAAATATTAGTCAGGGCAATCAGACAAGAGAAAGAAATAAATGGAATAAAGATAGGAAAGGAAGAAGTTAAATTATCACTATTTGCAGATGACATGATGCTCTATATAGAAGACCCAAAAAGCTCCAATAAAAGACTATTAGAAACCCGGGTGTGGTGGCTCACATCTGTAATCCTAGCACTCGGGAGGCTGAGGCAGGAGGATCTTTGTGAGTTCGAGACCAATCTGAGCTACAAAGTGAGCTCAAGACCAGCCTGACCTGCATAGCAAAACCCTGTCTCAAAAAGACAGAAAAAAACACTATTAGAGGTAATAAACAAATTCATCAGGGTAGCTGGATATAAAGTCAACACTTAAAAATCAATAGCATTCCTGTTATCACAAACAAAAAACTCATTGAGAGAGAAATTATGGAAATATCACCTTTCACAATAGCATCTAAAAAAATGAAATACTTAGGAATCAACCTAACCAAGAATGTAAAAGATTTTTTGCTGAAAATAATGCTATGCTAAAAAGAGGAGATTGAAGAGGATATTAGAAAATGGAAGGGTATTCCTTCTTCTTGGCTAGGAGAACCAACATTGTGAAAATGGCCATACTCCAAAAACTGTTATACAGATTCAATGCAATCCCAATTAAAATACTGTCAACATACCTTAAGAGAAAACACTCCTAAAATTCATTTGGAAACAGAAGAAATGTAGAATAGCAAAGGCAATTATGGGCAACAAAGGCAAGGCAGGGGGCATCTCCATTCTTGACTTGAAACTATACTAGAAGCTACAGTGAAAAAATCAGCATATTACTGGCAAAGAAATAGACCTAAGGATCAATGGAACAGATTAGAACATGCAAACACAACTATGAAGACATTCAGCCACCTGATATTTGACAAAGGGACTGAACATGTCCCCTGGAAGGATAGCCTCTTTAAGAACTGGTGGAAAAATTGGCTCTCCACATACCAAAGACTGAAATTAGACCCATGCCTATTACTATGCACTAAAGTCAAAATGGATCAAAGATCTAAATATTAAAGCAGAAACATTAAATCTACTAGAATACAAGGTAGGTAGAAGTCTTGGAGACATAGGGATAGGCAGAGAATTCATGAACAAAATGCAAACTGCACAGGAAACACTTCAAAGAATCAACAACTGGGATCTCATATTATTGAAAAGTTTTTGCACTTCAAAATAAATCACCACCAGAGGGAAAAGAAAACCCACAGAATGGGAAAGAATTTTAGCCAGCAAGCCCTCAGACAAAGGACTTATACCCAGAACATATGAAGAATTGAAAACATCAAGCCCCCCAAATTCAAAGACCCTCTCCAAAAATGGACATCAGAGATGAACACAAATTTCTCAGATGAAGTTACACAAATGGCAAATAAATACATGAAGAAATGTTTATCATCACTGGTCATTTGAGAAATGCAAATTAAAACACCATTGAGATTTCATCTCATTCTGGAAAGAATAGCTGCCACCAAGAAAACAACTGATAAAAAATGTTGGCGAGGCTGTGGGGAAAAAGGAACACTGCTTCACTGTTGGTGGGAATGTAGACTGGAACACTATGGAAATCAGTATAGAGATTCCTCAACAAACTAGGATTGGAAATTCCATTCAATCCAGCTAAAGGCCATGTATGACAAACCAACAGCCAGTGTCATATTAAATGGCCAAAAACTGAAAGCCTTTATCTTAAAATCAGGCACAAGACTATGATGTCCCTTATCACCACTCCTATTCAACATAGTACTGGAAATCCTAGCCAGAGCAATTAGACAAGAGAGAGAAATAAAAGGAGTAAAGATAGAAAAAGAGGAAGTTACACTATCATTATTTGCAGATGACATGATACTCTCCATAAAAGACCCCCAAAACTCCATCAAAAGACCCCTAGATATAATAAATAAATTCAGAAATGTAGCCAGATACAAAGACAATAATCAAAAATCAATAGCATTTTTATACACTAACAACAAAATCACAGAGAGAAAAATAAAAGAAGCCACACACTTTAGACTAACATCCAGAAAAATGAAATACTTAGGAATTAATTTAATAAAAGAAGTAAAAGAGTTGTACAGGGAAAATTATAATAGCCTGAAAAAAGAATTCAGAGAGGACCTCAGAAAATGGAAAGACATCCCTTGTTCATGGATAGGAAGAATAAATATTGTGAAAATGCCCATTCTCCCAAAATTATTATACATATTCAATGCAATCCCAATGAAAACACCACTAACATACCTCATAGATCTAGAGAAATCACTCCTATTCATCTCAACCAGAAGAGACCTAGAATAGCAAAGGCAATTCTAAGGAGCAAAGCCAAGGCAGGAGGCATCACAGTCCTTGACTTGAAGTTATACTACAAAGCTACTATAATCAAATCAACATGGTACTGGAATAAAAACAGATCTAAAGATCAATGGAATAGACTAGAAGATACAACCACAAGTTCAAACACACTCAACCACCTTATCTTTGATAAAGAGGCCAAACATATTCACTGGAAAAATAATAGTCTCTTTAATAAATGGTGCTGGAAAAACTGGCTATCCATACCCTGAAAACTAAAACTAGACCTATGCCTATCACCATTTACTAAACTAAAATCTAAATGGATCAAAGATCTAAATATTAAAACAGAAACACTAAATTTGTTGGAAGACAAAGTAGGTAAAAATCTTGAAGACATGGGGATAGGTAGAGAATTCATGAACAAGAACCAAACTGCACAGGAAATACTTCCTAGAATCATTAATTGGGATCACATCTTATTAGAGTTTTTGCATGTCAAAAGAAATCTCCAGCAGAGTGAAAAGAAAACCAACAAACTGGGAAAAAAATCTTAGTGAACTGGCCTCAGACAAAGGACTTCTGTCTAGAACTTATTAAGAATTAAAAAAAAATCAGACCCCCGAAATTCAAAGACCCAATCCATAATGGGCATCCAAGATGAACATACAGTTCTCAGATGAAGAAATATGAATGGCAAATAAATACATGGAAAAAATGTTCATTGTCATTGGCCATTAGAGAAATGCAAATTAAAACTACACTGAGAATCCATCTCACTCCAGAAAGAATGGCCAAGATCAACAAAACTACCAACAACAAATGCTAGAGAGGCTGTGGGGAAAAAGGAATTCTTCTGCACTGTTGGTGGGAGTGTAGACTGGTGCAACCACTGTGGAGGTCAGTCTGGAGATTCCTCAAAAAGCTGGGTTTGGAAGTCCCATTTGACCCAACTATTCCACTCCTAGGTATATTCCCAGAAGAGCTGAAAATATCATACCACAGTGATATATGTTCACCCATGTTTATAGCAGCACAATTTGTAATAGCCAGATCTTGGAAACAACCTAAGTGCCCATCAACTGAGGAATGGATAAAAAAATTGTGGTACTTTTATACAATGGAGTACTACTCATTTATAAAGAATGATCACATTGAGACCATACTCATAAGTGAAATAAATCAAACTCATATGTATAAATACCACATAGTCTCCCTAGTGTAAGAAATGGTAAGAGTACATAATATTTTATAGTAATCATGGTTCATACTACTTTGAAGTCTTATGTTTTCATTCATTGGTTGGAAAGGTTTTATTCTGTTTTGTTTGATCTTATTATGTGTGATGGTATAAACAGTTACTTTGAAGAAAAGACAATATGGCAGCCATTGCTAATTTAATATCATCTTACTCTGAAGTCCTACCATGCTTTTGTTTGTCTATTACCATTGGTTCTATCATGTTGTGTCTTTTTGGATTTTAATATGTATGATAGTATAAACAAATTTTTTATGGAAAATGATATATTATAGTAGCCATTGTTCATCTTCTGTTATTTGGTTCAGAATGCCTTGCAATACTTTCATTCTCTTTAGTGGTTTTATTCTATTTTGTTATGTTTGATATTATTGTGTGTGAAGCTAAGCTCAACTATTTCAAAGAAAGAGACATTATGATAGCTACTGTTAATATCCAATTGTCTTGTTGTGAAGTGCTGTGTTGCTTACATTGTTCTGATCTGCTTTGATCTGTCCTCTTTTGTTTTATTCTCTTTTAAAAAAATAAACAGAGTAGTCCTCATCATTTAAGGGTCAATTTTTTTTTTCTGTAAGATGATTGTTTCTGCTTGCAGAAGTCTCATCATCATAGAGGCTCTGTTGGAAGCCAAGGTAGCTATAGAGTTAGTTAGGGAATAGCTAGTGACTTCTGGAGCCTCATTGGTAATCATGGTCTCTTGTCTTAGTGTCCTCAGTCTTGAAGGGTAACAAGATAAGTTATGTAAAGTTGAGGCAAGTCAGCTTTGTATCACCAGCTTTAGAGAAGTTCCTGATTAGCATTCCTATATGCTAAGCAAGGATCTGACCCAAAGTTTCATGATAATTAAAGGAAATAGATACAAAAGGAGAGTCAAGCTTTGTTTGTTTTTAATTACCAGTTAGGTTTCTGTAGGGCCAAGAGAGTTGTCTTTTTTCTTCTTCCTCTCCTCTTCTCCTTCTTTTTCTCTTCGTTTCCTCTTCTTCTTTTCCTCTTCTTCTTTCTTCTTCTTCTTCCTCTTCTTCTTCTTTCTTCTTCTTCTTCTTCTTCTTCTTCTTCTTCTTCTTCTTCTTCTTCTTCTTCTTCTTCTTCTTCTTCCTTCTCCTCCTCCTTCTTCTTCTTCTTTGCAAAAGCAGCTTTTAAGTCCCTGTCTGCCACAAAAATCACATTTTTAATGAGTAACAGTTTCAGAGCCCAGGAATTCTATCTTCTGTCCTTATGGTGATCTCTGATTGTCTCATCTTTTCCTATTACAACAAAGCTCTTTGCAAAATTTAGCTTTCAGAGAGTATTCATTGAATTTTAGAAGTTTAAGGTAAAGTCCAAATCATGGTGGTTTTGGTTTTTTGCTTCTTTTCTTTTTTTCCCTCTCTTGCTTTATGTTTTTACCTGTTTTTACACTGTTACTGACAAGTCTCAAGAAAATAATTATATTAAGAAAGCAGTGCAGTCTTCCCACAACTCCTCCAAATAATTAGAACATTTTAAAATAAGCATGCTGAAAAGCTAGAAAGGTATTATCCAGAGAAAATGACACAATTGTCATCTCACCAAGTGCCAAATAATTTCTTTCTATTGAAAAGCAAAGACAGTCATATGTAGAGCACAAGAAAATAATTCAGACTGACTGCATACCCCAGTGATGTCTGAAGGCCACACAAAAGGCAGCTGTTTGTAAGTAACTTTAGATTTGGAAGAGGACAAGTACTGTATCTCTAGCTTACCAGATGAATACAGTACAAACAGAAAAGTTCTATATTAAAGTCATTATGGCATTGTAGAAGATAGCAGATGAGATCTTGAGTCTAAGTACTAAAGGGTAGAAAATGAATAAACTATAATTTCTACCCTAAAAAAAAGTACAAACTGACCTCTAACCTGAGCAACTGCACATGTTGTCTCTCAGTCTCACCTACTGCAACCTCCAGATCTCCACCCAGGGAGATGTTTGAACTTCTCCTTCTAAAGAGCAAAGTAACTTGGGGAAAGTTACTTAAATTCCCATGGCCTCTGTATTAAATGAAGAATTTGGGTTACATTAACTTTTACAAGCTAAAGTGTTTTGTCATATAGAATGGGAGGGAAAAAGGACTCTACTCTCTCAATAAACTTAGATTCTATGGTAGCTGGTTTAGTCACTTTCCCATCTCTGGGACAAAATAACAACCTTAAACCTTAAAGGAGGACTGTTTTTTCTGGCTTTCAATTTCCAGTGAGTTCAGTCCGTGATTGCCTGACTCCAAGGCATTAAACAGCACAGTAGGAAGGCAGAGCAGAGGAAAGCCATTCAACGGAAGGCAGTCAGGGAGTAAAGAAAGCCTTCATTCCGCAGTATAACATGACACAGGACATCACATGGCCAGCTGGAACAGCCAAGCTACGGGGAGTGCACTCTCAAAACAAAGAGAGCCATTTCTGAGCCAATCTGAGGTAGGACAGAGAAAATAAAACATAGCAGACAAGGAAATCATAAGCAAAAAGTGGTCTTTGAGGAGGGCTATAACCTCCAGGACTCAGCAAAAGTTATCCAGGGCAATCTCTATCAGCATTCCTTTGGTTAAATTTGGGTTCCTTCTGTACCAGATCCATCACACCCAAAATCCCTCAGAAATGCTGAAAGTCCATAAATCGTTTTAAATTGAGAAAGTAAAGAGCAGGAGCCTGATCTGAAGACAGAGGAGCAGGTTGAGAGGATGTTTAAGTTACCTATTTAAAATACACTGGGCCCATATGGGCTCTTACCCTTCACAGTGTAAGTCATCCACCCAAGGATTTCTACACCTTCAAGAGAAGCATAAATGCTCTCTGTTCTGGGAAACAACGTGCCTCATTTCTCTGAGCACACACATTTCACTCTTGAAGGCATCCTAAAATCTCTGCCCAGTAAATCCTTATCGTGCCTCCTACTGAAGTGTCTTACAAATTCTTTTTCCATGATGGGAGTCAGTGAATCTACCAACTTGCTGTACAGAAACATGTGTTACCTTCCTTGGGGATCTCCTCAGACCCAGCCTTGTGACAAACCCATTAATATATCGATCTTTAACCTATTAACTCATGGGAGGATCAATCCACTGGTGACCCGGTCACCACCTATCACATTAAATTGGGGAGATACATTCAAGTAAAAGTACTTACTTTTGTTCTTTTATCCTACCCACGCTCTGAATCCAGTGGCACATGGGGTTACAGATGCAACTTGACATCATATGTGACCACGTGGAGGTCATTATGCCTTAATGACGACTGACAGCACCAGGAGACCCTGGGGATGATCTTCTTTATTTGATCAAGATGATGGCAAAACATGCCCTCAGTTGCTCACACCAAGATCAGAACACAAATTTGAATCCTGATGGTAAATTTTAGTATACAGAGTGACTGTTTTGATTTCCCAAGGAAAAGATAATAAACTAATTCAGAAATATAAGTGGACAGAGACTCATCCCAAGATTATGTTCCATATTATTTGAATAGATATTTTAATGAGATTCCTGAAGGTAGGATTTACAATCAGGATGATTATCTTCTTCTTGGTTGGCATCCATTCAAATCTGTTTGGAAAGAACTTGAGAACACAAAATCCAGTGTATGGCCACTCCATGTAGCACGAACCAACACAGCTTCTGGGTCACAGCTCATTGATTACTTCCTTCTTCCACTGTAGTCAGCAAGTGACAGCAGCCTTAGAATTGTGAAATTCCCATTCAGTGAAGCACACAGCTTTTGTATCACCACAGTCTTTTAAGAAGAGTTGGTATTTTTGTTTTGTGGGGACTTCGGGAAACTTTGGGGGAAGAATGTTGTGTGTGTGTGTGTGTGTGTGTGTGTGTGTGTGTGCGTGCTACTTCATCTTGATGACCTCATAGTTTATCAATCAGGGATGATTAAATATCTATTCAGGAATACCTTACAGTGCACAATGGTGTATAGTAGTGGTTTTCAAAAAGTAAATTAGAGAATTACTGTTTTCAGATAGTCAAGGAAAACATTGAAAGTGCTTAAAAGTTCAGGCTATAAAGCTTGACTGATAGAGTCCAAATCTTAACCTACATTTCCTGGCAATTTGATGGAACTCTCTATGTCTTACTTTTCTCACCATGAAGTGGTGACACTGATACTATAGCTTACAGGCTCAACCAGTTTAGAACTATAAAGTGCTTAGAACAGTTCATGGTAAACAAAAACTATAACTTTTATACAGAGCTTACTAGTAAGAACATCATAAATCTTTGCCACCACCATTCATCAGCTAGACACTATTTCCTCAGTAGTTTTTTCCTACCTGTTTACATCTATTCGCTACATAGAAGAGATAGATCTATGAGGTGAGGTCTTTATTGGGATCCAGTGTTATGTAAGCAGGTTTCCAAGGGGCATTCTAATGGATGGGTCTAGAGAGAGCAGGTGTGAGCTCAGTGTGGTAACAAAAGGTGGTAAATGTGCCATGGCTAAATAGTCCATGAGGGGTATATGGGAATAAATCATGTAGGAAGTATCTAGCTTCCTAGTTTTCTAGCTCCCGGAGGGAGGTGGTCATCCTGAGTCAGTTGTATCAGGCAAGTATCAGATTGATCACACTAAAGAACTGAGACAGAGTGGGTAACAAAAGGTTTTGAGAGTGCATGAGACCTGCTTTCAATGTGAGAATGTTAAATCTAAATTCAAAATGCATGCTGAGGCACATAAAATTATAGAAATTTATCACATGGGATATGTCAAAAAGACACAAGAATGAACTGAAAGAACTCCCAATGGCCACAACAAAATTAATAGTGCAGTATTTGATTATCACACTAAGTATAAAATTAATATCACAAATCCATCTGGATAAAAATCAATGATTGATAAATAAATAAATGATGACTAGAAGACATGCAAGGGAATTCCAAATAATACATGTAAATACTCTGCCCTCAGGAGGTACAGAAAAACTCCCTTACTCCTTCAGTATATCCTGTGTCTTGTGACTATCCTAAGCAACACAAGATAGAAAGGAGATAAAAGTAATTTCACAATGAGAAACCTGACAGACCACCTCAGCCAGATAATTAAGGTCAACATCAACAGTGGTACGTTGTGTTGAGAGTATGTTGTGTGAGCACCAGAGTACTTTACCTCTGTGGTCTTTCTCCTACAAACTCATCCTTAACCCCAGTGTAAACATGAGGAAAATGGAAAAGTCCCAAGAGAGAGAAATTCCACTAAATACCTGCTCAGTCTTAGATCACATTCTCAAAATCATCAAAAACAAGGAAAAGGCTGAGAAACTCATGGAGTCAAGAGGATCCTAAGAAGACCCAACAATTAAATGTAGTGTAGTACCATGGAGTAAAATAAGACATGGAGTAAAAACTAAGGAAATCTGAATAATATATGAAATTTGATTAGCAATAACATGTCAAATGTAGGTCATTAATATGCTGCTAAGGTACCACATTAAAGGCGTTAGTAATAGGGAAAATTATGTGCAAGGCACATGAAAACTCCTTGTACTATCTGCATAATTTTTCTGCAAACCAAAAGGTTCTCTAAAAATATTTTGTAAATAAAATATGTATTCGTCCCTCAATTAGAACTATCTAATGATTTCTGTATAAAATTCCTGTTGCTCAAAATATTCCTTGGTCTTAACAAACAGGGTCACACCTGCTTCCAAACTTCCATCTCCAGCCTGTCCCCACAGCTGTCCTTGTCCTGAATACACTGTCCTCCACTGATCTGTGAATGTGTAAAATCTCTTCCGTGCCATACCTTCACCTCGGCTAGAGTTAAAGGGGCTAAATCACTTCATGTTGTCAGATTTCTATCAACACAGTCAAGATGGACTTGGGTTAAATGATAAACCCAGAGCTACAGAGCTCCTGCGGGTCCTGTGTTTCCTTCAGTAGTCCACATTGCTCTTATAATCCCTGCTTGCCAAGTTTACAGATGTTCTAAATAATGTTTTCCTCTCATTTCAATGTGGCCTTTACAAAACCACATATGTGGTAAACATTGTTAAAAAATAGTTAAGGAGAGCTGCCGTTTTCAAACAAGCATATGCCCCAAGAGTACCATTCTCCTGCCCTCATACGAATTGGCCAGATGATCCCATCTGCATCCAGGCAGCAGAAGAGGCTTCCATGAATTCATTTTCCATGACCAGCTGCCACTGCAGCCTTCTCTGCCCTGCCAGAGCTCATTTCCTCAGCCCTCTGTCTGCTCCACAGGGCCACTGATTTTGCAGGTGTTGTTTATATTATAGATGCTCGGCCATTCTTTTCCATCTGTGTGATTTCCAATTACTCTCTAAAGAAAACTCCAGAGTCAAAAATGAATCAGCTCCCTTAAGGTAATAGTTCAAGGCAGAATGCTTCAGATTTCATTTTTAGTTTTTACAAATATTTAAGTGATATAGTCTTCTCCCCTCCCCCCAAAAGGTTACAAAGCAGAAAAGCATTCCTGTTACATTTGGGCAGTACTCCTAACAGAAGCCTAAAACTTTCCTTTTTTTCTTCAGGAAACCTATTGAATCTTGGAAGTAACTCTTAAAGCCCTTAATTGGCAGCAAATCTTAATTATTTCAACACTGGAGTGCATTCCATGGTATCTTTCTTGTTGTTGCTCTAAATGGTCATTGTTTGTTCCCAAAGGGCATCAGTTTCTCTAGACTAGTTCAATAAAACCAGTGAAATTAATATGTTAGCACTAATTATGGAAATAAGATATTAAAAACAATGTTAAATTATTTTTATACTAACAATGTTTATAATCAAGTAGCTTGAAATCTGTTTGCAGAATTAATCATTGCTTTAAACAGTTTCTAAATTAGCAAAAATTTCAGACTTTCCTCAGCTCCGAGGTTTTCCACATTTACTATTATTCTGGAAAAAGCCATATATAGTTTATTTATAATGAAAACCAAGTACATGTGCAAATATCACCCTAGAATTACAGAAAATGGTTTCAAAAGGTTAAACTATTCACCACCAGTATCAGCAAATACAGCTACTAGATAAGAGAAGAATATCAAGACAAAATAACAGGTACTGAATTACGTGGTTTCACAAGACTCTCAACAATGGATGATTTGAAATTGCTATTTAAAACTATACTTAGTTAATCAGAATCTGAATCTTTTGACTAACTGCAGATTTATACCAGCTCTACCTTCCTTATGAGAAAGTATTTTTTCATAGTAACTATGGAAATACAAACATTTTTAACTACTCCTAAGATAGCAATAAATTTCAAATAGCAAGAATTACTTTTCCAGCTAGTAACTCTTCCCACTAACAGCAATAATGAATGCCTTTTAAATAAGTAATGGCATGATGATTAATTTTGTGTGTCAACTTGGCTGAGCTAAAATATGTCCAATAACTGCATGTACACTTGAATGTGTAAAATAGATGACCATATCACTGAATCTTTGTTGGATTGTTGAGCAGAACTGTTTGCAGTCTCACTGTTAGAATGTCTACTATGTATCCTTTAATTTTATAACATGAACAACTATATCCAAGATGACAATATGTAACTTACCAACTAGTGATTTTTTAGTGCTTTCTTTTCCCTTGTTTTTCCTTTTTCTCCTTTGGAATTCTGTATTGTTGCTACCCTTTTTTCTGCTTTGTTTCTTTTTTCTCTTTAAATAAAAGATAAAATAAAATAATAAAATATGTCCAGATATCTGGTAAACTTAATTTCTTGGTATGTCTGCAGGGTGTCTTGAAGAGATTAGCATTTGTGTTGGTAGACTGAGGAGAGGAAATCTGCTCTCATCAATTTGGGTGGAATCACTGATTCTTCAAGAGTCCAAATAGAACAGAAAGATGGGAGGATGGCAAAATGATTCTCTCTTTTTGAGCTGCAACACCTTCCTTCTCCTTGCCTTACTCTATTGGCTTGTCTGGTTCTCAGAACCGCAGACTTGAACAGGAGCCATACTGTATGTTTTCCTGGATTTCACTTTGCAAGTGGCAGAAAATGGGACTTTTCAGTCTCCATGATCTAATCTCTCATAAAAATAACTTTCTTTATGTAGATATTTATCTATATCTACATCTGTCTGTCTGTCTGTTTACTTATATCCTGTTCGTTCTCTCTGGAGAACCCTCACAAGTACAAACTTCAGAAACAAAAGTATCTTTGATAGTGACTATGTCTCTTGAGAAATCTACAAGTCTCCTCAGCTAGGTGCAAGTAATAAAAACCCCAATTCAATTATGCTGATTAAACAATAAAGATCATTTATTGGTTCACGCACTTTAAAGGTCTGGAAGCAAATATGCTGATGGAGCAGCTGAAATGATGGAACCAGTGCTTCTTCAATGCTCTGTTATGCTCTCCTATGTCAGATTTCTTCTCAGTTTGCTTGCAGTGTTTTTCTGGCAGACCTAAGTACTCCCTTGTACACAGATGGATGTGACAACTTTGAGCTTCACATTTTCACACAACACCATCCAGCACAATGAAAAAGCCTCTTCCAGTGGTTGTCTCCAAAGAAGCAGAAGTTCCTCTTTTCCTGAGGTCAGTGCCACAGTACATGTCTATGATTCTGATTTGGTCACATGTCCATCTCCCAGTCAATTCCTGTGGACAGAGAAATTGAATACCTGGTAGACTTAAGCCACTCTCAAACCACCCCAAGAACTGGAGTTGGACTGGCACATCAAGTAAAATGAGAGTTAATGTTAAGAAGATGACAAATAAATTTCTACTGTGATAACAGAAAAGAAAATTTCGCATTTCCAGGAATAAAAACCTTAATAAGACCAAAGGTAGGAATAAGAGCAGAGTTAATGAAGACTGTATTTTGCTGTCTTATTTTTCAAAACTGACTAAGGCAGGCAGAAGCTTTTTGAAACGTTTTAACACAGGTACTAAGTGGGTTAATAACTGCACGTTCAAGATTCACTAGCAATGAGACCCAACCACATTTCAAAGCCCAAGGAGAATAATCCCATTCACTGAGCTCCTCAAGGGACTGAGATACCACCCCTTGATATAGGTTTTACATCTTGATATAGATAATACAGATAATGAAACTCTTACTAATACAATTGTAAGTTACTTAACAGAGTTACAATATGAGAAACACATCGTG
Source organism: Hydrochoerus hydrochaeris (assembly GCA_004027455.1). Lineage (NCBI taxonomy): Eukaryota > Metazoa > Chordata > Mammalia > Rodentia > Hydrochaeridae > Hydrochoerus > Hydrochoerus hydrochaeris. The sequence continues at coordinate 80,863 of PVLA01007879.1, read as the reverse complement.
AGGTGACATTATCATTGTGCAAACGTCATAGAGTATGCTTACACAAACCCAGATTGTCTAAGTCAATTGATCTGTGTGGCCTATCAAGGCAATCAAGAGACATAGCAAATGAGTTGGATGAGGCTGGTCTAGCAGAACACTAAAGTAAACTATGTTAATAAGGAGAAGTACAGTCTAAAAAGATGACAAAATGTGAGTGTAGTAAATGCCTAATTCAGTAGCACAGTTGTTATCAAATATCACATTCTCACCATGGCTGTTATCGTCTGTATTTTTACATGACTGGCCATATGGTAGGTGTACCTATACCAGCATCACCACAGAGGTGATTAATGTCACTTGCTATGTCATTACTAAGGATACAGTGTCACTAGGCAATATGAAAGGTTTCAATTCCAGTATATTCTTATGAGATCATCATCATATATGTGGTTCATTGTTGAAATGTTTTTATGCAAGGCACAACTATCTCAGCTCATACAGTAATCTGGGAACTGAAATGAGATCTTGTAGGCAAAGCATCTGGTAAAGCATGGCACAGACTAGAGTCTCAGCACATGCCATGGGTTGGGAGTAGCATCCTGTAATTGAAGCATTCTAGTGAGTGACAGGAGCATTTGTCCTCTTCCCACACTACAATGGCAGTGCCCTGGGTTTGTTGAACAAAATGAGACTATTGCCCAAGTGTCCTTGTTTGTTTGTTTGTTTGTTTGTTTCTTTTCATCAGTCAGAAATCTTTTTTATTGCTATTTCTTTTATGTATTTTGGAATGAAAATTTTCTCCTGTTTAGAGTGTGTCTAGAATCGTTGCTGGGCCTAAAACATCCTGTCATGCTAAGAAATAAAGGAAAAAGAGGTAAGAATGTGCAGAAAAAAAGGTGAAGGAAGTGACCAAACTGCCTGCTTCCATGAAACAATCACAGCACTTTTGAGCAATTAGTTGTTTTCCTGGTTCATCCATTATGAGGTAAATGTATTCTTTCTTCCCAGGTCTTTCTTTAACTATCATTACATAGCAATTAAAAAGATTAAATCACAATAGCAATTTACAAGTACCTCG
>PVLA01007879.1:0-79703 GCA_004027455.1 Hydrochoerus hydrochaeris | reverse complement strand
GGGCTGGTTCTAAGTGAGAACTCTGAAGGGCTGACCGATGAAACACATTTGTCTCTTTGTTACTTACATCTACTCTCCAGTGCCCCACAGCGTGGCAAGGGAAGCAACTGGTGTTGTGTATGTTAAAGACAAAGTGGTCAAGGGCCTACTGTTACATTCTCATGGCCAACCAAGAATGTCCTGCCCCTCTCTAGTTACAAGTGCTTAATTTTCTGTGTCCATTTGAACCCTAATTCTAGTTCTAATTGAAATAAGAGGAAGATCATTATTCAACACTTCTAAATATCCCCAACTGTGTTATAATAAAGTCAACTTCTTGTTCTGGCTGTAGGTTCAGTAGCACCTGATTGTAGGTCTAAAGTATTTCTAGCACAGGCACTTGGTGCTCTGGACCCAGATCACTTTTGAATATATTAGATTTTATGGACCTCTTACATTAAATACAGTTTCTAAAGGAAAAGTCCATCCATATTTTGTATACTACCTTTTCTTTTGTACCTCACAAGCTTTTATTTTGAAGACATGAACTCAATTTAACAAAATTTAATGATACAATTACTAAAATAGATTCATTATTATCTTCCTGGGCCATGCACTAAATATTATACCTATGAATAAGAGTACCAGGCTGTACTGTGACAAAACTGCCTTCAAAAAAGAGAAAATTCTGCATTGTGATTACATGTACTTCCATTTTTGTTTTATGTGAATAAAAAGCAGACATCACTCAAAAGGCAGTTAAGTTAGAGTTGTTTTAATCATCTTGTCTAATCTATATACTTAACTTGAAAAGTTGAAGCATCGTACCGTGGTTTGAATGTATACTCCAAAATTAATGTGGTGGAAATTTAATACCCGGGATAACAGTGAGAGGAAGGAAGACCCAGTAAGCACTGATTTGGTCATGCTAGCTCTGTCTTCATGAGTGGATTAGTGCTGCCATCATGGCAGACAGCGTGTTGTCTCAGGTGTTAGCTTGCTTTGCAGATGAGCTCAGTCTCTCTTGCTTTCTCTCCTGCACACATCCCTGTCCTCTCACCTTCTACCATGGGACGTTGTGCTAACATAGTGAGAAAGCCAGAAAAAAAGTCCAAAGACACATTTGGGTTAGAGCTTTGAGTTTTGCCTGTTGTGAAGTGGTCTTTTGGGGGGCAGTGACTGAGTCTTAATTATGTGTCTGGACTCAGAACACCCGATGTCCACTGGGGATTTAAAAGATCTTTTATCTGTGAACCAGGTTTGGCAGTCTATGGGGTAGGGTTTTTGTGAATACTGGGATAGTGGTTGAAATCATACCCCATCCTCATTTCGGGGTGGAGACAGTCCGTCTTTGAAGGAAGATGAGAATGATATTGCCAAATCACATGGCAGTGGGGGGAATCTCTGAAGGGGTTTAGCGTCCTTAGTGACCCTCCTCTTTTCTCCAGGTCCCCACCCTCACTCCTGCAAGAATGAGGGATTGGGGTGAGACTGACTTTTAGCCAATGCCTCTGGCAGAAAATGGGGAAGTTAGAATCCTTTGTAAAGTAGGGAGTCGTGATGCAAAGTAAAAGTTTATTCATAGTGCAGCAGATGCAGAAGAAAATCTACCTTTCAGAAGAGTGTGCTGCAAGGTAAAAGGAATCAAAAGAGTTACCCAAGCAGAGTGTCTTGGGACTCATAAATATAGGGATAAGTTGGTTTCTAAAAATAACTGTTTGTAGAACTGGTGCAGTCTAGGTTGATCAGGGTCTTGGGCTTTGTTTATGGGGTAAGGGAAGGTCAGTGGGATACTTAACCTCCTCAAGCGCATACTGCACAACAGGCATATGGTGACTTTACAACCATGAACCACTCAGGTCTTGCCCTGTATCCCTAATTGGAATGTCTGGAGTACTACTGGAAGAAACTGGGGGGCAAATTTATTGGAGATGTATCTGAAAGGCTTTGTTGAGTTCTTGGTTTTTGTAGGTCCCGAAGGCAGTGGGTATGAGGTCAGCAGTGGGGTTTGAAGGCCATCCTCAAATTTTATTGGGCTTTGCCCTGTTGTCAGGGGGTACCTTTAAAATGAAGTAAGTCTTGAGAAAAAGTTGCTCCTCAGCTGAGGAGGGATATAAATGGGTGTGAGTTTTTCAAGCTTTTGTGAAATGGGCCATGAATTGAGGCAGGTTCTCTTGAAGATCTTGATATATTCCTCAGCTTATGAAAGTTAATGGGCTTAATGGAGGCACTGTCTAGACCAGTGAGAATGTATTGAATAAAGTCCTGGTGGTCTCCACAATCCTTGTGTTTGGGGTTATGGGACCAATTGGGGTCCTGCCTGGGGACAGCATTCACTCTCAAGTCTTTGTGGTCATATTGGGCATGGATTTTATCAGCTACATAGGTAGCCATTGTCCAAACTCATCCCTCACCAAGGAGGAGAGTGATGGTGAGAATGACATAAATATCATGCCAGGTGAGATCAAAGGAATGAGTGTAATGTGAGGGGTTTGATGAGAAGGAACCAAGTTGAGCTTCCATTTAGGGGAGACAGGAGAGGGAGAATGGAACGTAGACTAGAGTAGGACTGTTACTGCCAGCAGCCTCTCACAGAAGGCAGAGGGGCTTTGGATAAGGGCACTTCTCACACTCAGCAGAGTGGTATGGCAGAAGGAAGATCAGGGCATAGGCATCAAGGGAGAGGACAACAGCATGGAGATGCAAGTTGGTTCATGCGACCAAAGTTTCTGTGTGATAGAGGGTCTGGAGCTAATCCTCACAATGATCATACACCATTACAAAGTAGACTTCATCCCAGAGATGAAAAGATGGTTCAACGCACACAGTTAAGTAAATGTAATATGACACAAAACAGAACCAAAGACAAAAATCACATGATTATCTTAACAAATCAGAAAAGACTTTGACATAAACCAACATCCATTCATCAAAAATCCCTAAAGAAAATAAGCACACAAGAGCTTTGTCTCTATATGATAAAAGATATTTATGACAAACCTACTGGCGATATTATATTAAGTGGGAAAAAGTAAAAGTTTACTCCTGAATCAGGAACAAGTTAAGAATGTCCCACCATCATCAATCATATTCAATATGTTTGAAATAATATCCAAAGCAATCAGGAAAAATGAAGACATAAAAGGAACATGTATAGGGAAAAAATGTCAAATTATCATTATTTGAAGATGACCAGATACTCTACATAGATGATCAAAAAACTGAAAAAATTCCAAGACATTTCTAGAATTAATGATCTGATTTAGTTATATTTGAGGACACAAAATCAGTACATGAAGATCAACAGTGTTTCTTCAAACTAATAATGAACTCATTGAGAAAGAAATTAGGAAAATAATATCGTTCACAATAGCATAAAGAGAAATTACTTAGGAATTAATGTAACCAAGTGAAAAGCCTATACAATGAAAACTACAGTACACTGCAGGAGATTGAAGAGATTATCAGAAAATGGAAAGATATCCTCTCTTCCTCAATAGGCAGAACTAGAGAGTCAGAATAGTGAAAGACATCCTAAGCAACAGGAGCAAATTAGGAGGCATTACCATCCCAGGTATTGATTTATATTACAAGGCTACAGTGATTTAAAAAAAAAAACCACGTTACTGGCACAAAAACAGACACATGGATCAATGGAACAGAATAGAGAATTATGTTAGTTACTTTACTCTCGTGGCTGAGATAAAATACCTGACTGCCCCAAATTAAGGAAAGAACAGTTTATTTAGCTCATAGTTTGTGGAGGTTTCAGTCCACAGTCAGCTGGCCACAAGGAAGAATGGCAATGGCAGAGAGGCAACTAGTTAATGGCAGCAAAAGATAGGGAAGCAACCAGAACAAAAGGAAAAGAGGGAGCCTCTCCTCCTACCTTATACTGTAAGCAGGATACCTGCCCTAGGGTGGGTGTAGCACTCACACCATCTCTGTGCCCTCTTCCTGCACAGGCTCAGGATGTTTACAAAGTGATGACCCTGCCCTCTACCGAGTCATTGGTTAAGCTTCTAAACTTCTCAAATTGACACAATGTATCAACCATTACAAGGCTATGGAAATAACCCAGGCACTTTGTATGATCCTTGTCAAGGGGTCCAAAAGCATATCCTTGAGGAAAAATGGCCTCTTTAACAAACAGTGCTGGGAAAGCTGGTTATACATATGCAGAATATTGAATATAGACTATCGTGTAGAATATTGAATGTAGACTACCATATACAGAACTTATTGAAATAAAATCAAAATGGATCAAGGATATAAATAATAAAACGAATCTGCTGAAAGATGAAATTGTTAATACTCTTGAAGATATAGGCATAGGAAAGAGATTTCTCAACAGAATCCCATGAAATAACATCCAGGATCAAGAAATGAAATTATATCCAGTTAGTCAGCTGCTGCACAGCAAAGGAAACAGTGAATACTGCAAAGAAACAACTTACAGAGTGGGAAAAACACCAGCTATTCGTCAGAAGACTAATATAGAAACTATCTAAAGACTCAAAAATTTAGAACACCAAAATAAAATAACCAAATAAGCATGGGCAAATAAGCATGAATAGACACTTCTCAAAAGTATAAGTGGCTAATAAGTACATGAGAATGTGTCCAATATCACTAGCAAATAGAGAAGTGCAAAATAAAACAATACCAAGATTCCATCTTACTGCAGAAAGTATGCCTGTCATTAAGAAATCAAACAATAACACATGTTGGGAAGTGAGACTGAGAAATAAAGGAACCCTTTCACAATCTTGGTGGAAATGTAAAACCACTGTTCAAATCAATATAGATATTATTCAAATAACTAAAAACAGAAATTCTATTTGATCTGCTATTCCTCCTTTAGGTACTTTCCTGAAAGTGTTAAAGATATAACATTACATGCGTATTCACTTTATAGCAGCACAATTCAGAATAGCTAAATCTAAGAAGCCTGTGGGTGCAGCAGCTAATAAATGGACAAAGAAAGTGAGATACAGATATATATAAATGCCAGTCTGCCACTGAGAAGGCTAAACATGAGTCATCTGTGAAATGGATACACCTTCAAATCAAAGCTAAGTGAAAGGGACCAGACACATAAGCTTAAATATTGTGTAGTTTCTTTTATATGAGAAACCAAAAATACAAATGAAGAGGGAAATAAAAGATAGGTAATAGGAAGTAGAGCAAGCTAATAGGAAATAGAGCAATATGTTTCTGCAAAAGGAAAAGTGACCAAGAGCTCGAGGGAGTGGGGAAAGTGGGGAGAGAAGAGGGTAAAAGCAGAATTAAGATGTTTTAGGGACATGTGCCAACTCCAACATGATGGATGCAGTTATCATGTACTGCAAACACAACCTGCTTTTAAAAAAACTTAGAAAGTTAAGTACAGTAAATTTGTGACATTTAAAAAAGATTTTTTTTAATGAGAGAATAATTGAAATTTTAAAGTCTAACATTCATGGGTTGACACACATCTGAGAAAGAAGTATTAGAACAAACATAATAATGAAGTAAATAATAAAAGTACATTTTCTTAGTATAAAAAGCTATGCAGTGCTGGGCATGGTGGCACTGGCCTATAATCCCAGCATTTGAGGCAGGAGGAGGCTGTGAGTTCGAGGTCAGCCTGGGCTACAATCTAAGTTCAAGGCCAGCCTGAATGCATTTGAAACCCTACCTCAAAACAAAACAAGGAAGAGGGGGGAGAAAAGAAAGAAAGAAAACTACAAAATACCAAGGAAATTAATTTTTGAATAGTATGTATACATGACAATGAAAGCACTCACCCAAATACATCCAGGGAGAAAATTGGTGGATTTCAATATGCAAGGAAATCCTAGTCATTTGTTGTAAAGGATGAGAACCAGTCTGACAGCAATTTCTAACATCCTATATACTATTGACTACCGTAGAGTAGAAAGCACTGAGAGTTGTGTGTGTGCATGTGTGCATGTGTGTTCTCTGTGATACTGAAGGTCTAATAAGAATCTACTAGAAAAGTGTAAGCATCCATGTACATGGATGGTCTCATCTGATTTACTGGCCCTTGTAATTTAAGCACCAAGAATTGCTTCTGATATTGCAAATATTAAATTCCAAATTGTTGAATAACTAAAAGTTACAAGAAGTGATTTTGAAAACAAATGGCTATGCTCAGTCAAACTAAAAATTTTACCACTTGTTATGATTTAGTTCTACAATGGCCCCCAAAGGCTCATGTGTTTGGAATGTGATTAGATTTTGGAAGCTCCATAGCTGACTGCAGTTTGTGTATAGATGTTCCCCAAAGCCTCATGCACTCATCGGGGAGGCCTCCTAAAGTTTGTGATTGATTCATCATGCAATGTTGGGATTATGAGTGTTAGCGCTACACTACCCCAGGTTAGGTAGCCTGCATACAATATCAGGGAGGGGAAAAGTTTCTCTCTCTCTCTCTCTCTCTCTCTCTCTCTCTCTCTGTCTCTCTCTCTCTCTCTCTCCCCCCTCCCTCCCTCTGCATGTGTGTATGTCTCTGTCTCTCTTCTCTCTCTCTCTTCCTTCTCATTTTGACTCTTGTTACTTGGGCTGTCTTTTGCCTCCATGAACTGCTACCATCTCCCACACCACCCTGCTTTTGAGTCAGCTGATTATGGACTTAAACCTCCACAAAAAGCTAAATAAATCCCTGCCTTAATTTTGTGTGTTTCTGCAATAAGAGAGAAGAAACCAAGGCACTTACTGTGAGGAAGGAGGTTCTAGTCAGAAGAGGTAGGTCACTGGGGGCATGACCTGGAAGGGCGTATGATAGCTCTTTTCTCGGTTACTCCTTTCTCTGTATCCTGAACGTCATGCTTATGCACATTTCCTCCACTGAACCCTTCCACCAAGCCACTTTTGCTGGAATCATACAGGGACTGAAATTCTAAAACGTAAGCCAAAATAAACCTGTTCTTCTTTAAATTATGACTGACCCAGTGATTAACAAGGAAAGTGACCCAAAAATCATCTCTGGAAGAAAAATTGAGGTCTGAAATAAATACCAAGGGTAGCAAAAGAGAGGAGGGATGGAGAAGCAAAAGAAAGAAGAAGACAAAAGGGGAGGAAAAATAGAAGAGAAAAAGAAAGGAGGAGGAAAAGAGGACAGAGAAGGTGGAAAAGGAAGTGGAAAAAGAAAAGGAGTAGAGGAGGAGGAGAAAGAAGAAAACCCATGTAACACAAGAGAAAATGGTAAGCCAGCATACCACAAAAGCATACACTTAAAAGGGATCACTGATGTTCACATAAGAGAATCAGGAATCCATATATGACCACAAAAAGTAGTAGAAACTCAGGGGAAAATTATTTTTTAAAAAATTTATTATTATAGTCACTAGTGATAAAGAAAGTTTAATGTTTTACAAACAGTACATCAATAAGATTTAGATGATTTTGATTCTTTTAATTCCAGTACAGGAAGGTGGTTGATCTGTTAGTCCCAAGAGAGAAAACTGGCCCAAACATTGCTAGTAAAAAATGTCATGGTACAGACGATGATCCAATTTACCTTTTAAATATATGCATTTACATACTTTTAATAAATTTATAGAAGTGTTTGGAATGATACACAATGGCCTATTAAGCTTAGAGAGAGAAACTGTTAGGGCAGAAGGATTTGATGAAGAGAAGTTTACTTCTCACAAGCCATGTAGTTCTGTGATGGTTAATGTATTTACAAGCAGATTGTTTTACTCTATTACTTTAAAAAATAATATGAAAAATGTTTCTAAATATCATATATACTCATAAGAAAAAGGAATTAACAGGTTCAAACTCAAACCCTTAGGATCATAATAGGTTATAGGAAAAAATAAGCAGGAAACAGGAAAAAAGAAAAGCTGAAATTTCTAATTCTGTTTTCTCATTATTTTTAAAACATGGATTTTAGGTAAACAAATAAAACATGACTATTTTGATTTTTAAAATAAAAGTAATTGTAGACACTTTAGGAAATATAATTAAGACAAAATCATTTAGTATGTCAGCATACTAGTATAATCACTACTAACAATTTTAAGTTTTTTTCTGTAGTACTACGGTTTCTCAGTAACGCTGTAACAAAATTTTATAGCTTTTCTGTCACTTTACATACATCTCACTGTAAGTGTGACATTTAATAAGTTTACACTTCAGAGTGCCATGCATGGGCTGCTGCCGGAGTGGGGACAGCCACAGCCAAGCCTCTGTCCGTGGGTCAGCGCCATTTGCAGACTGCAGCGGGAGAGAACAAGGCCTCACCAGGAAGCGATCCCCACCTGGAAACCATATCATTTTCATTGTTTTCTTGGGTTGGGTTTTATTCTCTTTTGTTTTGTTTGATTATGTTAAATCTGATTGCATGAGCAGCTATTTAAAATTATGGTAACAATTTTGGATTTACCACTGGCTTGTTTTGAAGTCCTTCACTGCATTCATTGTTTTGTTTGTATTGTTTCTATTCTATCCTGTTCTGTTCGATTTTTACTATGTGAAGGTATCTGCAGATATTCTGAAAACAATAAAAGGCATTATGGTAACTACGGTTGATTTTGTAAGGTTTTGAAATCCTGTATCACTTATACTGGTTTATTTTGATTGATTTTATTGTTTTATTTTTCTTGGTTTTATCCTCTTTAAAATAAAAACAAATATTACCCTTCATTGTAAGAGTGTACCAGGTTGGCTTACTTATTACACTACTGTTGGATATTTTGATAGTTTCCTATTTCACATTTAGAGATTAAAAATGTTTCAGCATATAATTTTTCCACTTTTAGAGTTAATACCTCATGATAAATATCTGGAAGTAAAGCCAATGTCCTGGTTTTTAATGAGACTGAATACAAATTGCAAAACTGTTTTCCAAAAGCACTACATGGCTTTGCAACACCCCCGTCTTGCTCTGCTCCCTACAGGAAATCTGGAATATTCATCCTGCCTGAAGCAGCACCCAGGGACTTTGGGAATATGCCAAAACATTTTGCATATTATGGTTTCATTGAAGTGTATCTGTCATATTTGCTATTAAGCTTTCTAGTTAGTCATGCCTGACACGTGACAACACTTTGATTATTATATATTAATCACTTTGTTCATGTTTAATATTAATTCTTTTCATTTTTAGTGGACTGTTTTAATCATAAAATATTTTCAATTGTAAAATGAACAGCCTTCTTCTTTTCCAAAATGTATATATCCGTTCCTATTCCATTGTCCTAGTGTAAATATAAACTTTCCAGCCTAATGCTTAAATAACAGTGATGACAGAAACCACCATATTTGTTCTAGATTTTAATTGCGTTGCATCTATGGGCTCAGCTTCAGGTTTAATCCTGACTTGTTTAAGTAGTGTTGCTTCTCTTTGTCAAGAAAAATATTAATTTTAAAAGTTGTCATCTTGATGTTTATCAATATAATTATATGTTTTGCTTCTATGTAGAATCATAATGTGGTTTTTGTTCATCATATTTATAGAAGAAAGTTTCGTTTTTAGACTTTAGATTTTAATAACTGATGTGGGTTTTGCCAACATTTATTTGTGCTTCAATGTGATGTTTTTTGTACAAGAAAAAAAATCATTTCTTTTGTGACTGTTTTTGTAGACTAGGAATTGTGTCTTCTCTAAAAGTTTAAATAATTATCCAAGAAATATTATTTTTCTTTGTTGAGAACCCTGTCAACATTGAATAATTACTTGATAATTATTTTTTGTGATGATTGACTTACTCAGAAAGATAAAGAGAATAGGAAAAAATAATAGAATAAACAAAACCAAACCTTTATTCTTTGTAAAGATCAACAAAATTGCCTAAACTTTAACTAGATTAAGAAAACATGAGCTAAGGGCCAATAATTAAAATCAGAAATGAGGTTAGGGACCATATTAACAAATTTACAGAAATAAAAATATGCATAAGAGAATATTATGAACAATTGTATACTAATAAGCAAAATAATTTAGATAAAATGGAGAAATTCCTATAAACACATTATCTAATCTGACAAGGAATAGAAATTTGGGTGGTTGCTGTTGTTACTGTTTTTGTTCTGAAACAGGGTCTTGCTATGTTATGCAGGCTAGCTTTGAAGTCACTTATGTAGCCCAGGCCTGCCTCTAACTTAGTGACCCTCCTACCTCAGCCTCTTGAGTGCTGGAATTACAGGTGTGTACCACCATGCCTGGCCTGGAATGGAAATTTGGAACAAACTTATAACATAAAACTGAACTGTGAGTCAAAGATCTCATAACAAAGTCCAGGGATATATATCCTCACTTGGAAACTCTATCAAGCAAATTAAGAATTCATTCCAATCCTTCTCAGACTTTTATGAAAACAGAAGAAGAACACTTTCCAACTCATTCTATAAGACCAGTATTATCCTAATAATAAAGCTAGACAAAAACTTCACAAGCAAACCAAATTAAGTTCCATATTTAACAGATCATACAGCATGATTAAGGGATATTTATTGCAGGATTGCTGAAGTTATCCAATGTAAGAAACTCAATCAATGTAATATACCAAATTGATAAAACCATGGGGAGAAAACAATCAAATGAATCAAGACACAAAAAAATTTTTAAAAATCATTTACTAATTCATGATTTTAAAAATGCATTAAACAAGGCGTGGGAAGGAAATTTCTCCCATTTTTATGTATTGCTGAACATCAAATTGTCATTTTGTTATTTGGATTATTTTTCCATTTTTCACAAACTTGTCAATGTTTATATGATCAGAAAAATTCAGATACCTATGTTTATAGCAGAACAATTCAGAATAGCTAAATTTTAGAAGCATACCAACAGATGAGTGAATAGCAAAATATTGTATTTACAAACACTGGAGTACTACTCTGTCATAAAGAATAAACAAGTAATTTGTATGCAAATGTATGCACCTTGAGAGCATAATATTAAGTGAAATACATCATACACATAAGTTTAAATTATTGCATGGCTTCTCTTATATGAGAAACCCAACTTAGAAATAAAAAACAAAATAAAGTATAAATAATAGGAAGTCATTAGATTGTTCTTAAAGGGAAAGAGGATCAAGAGATGAAGGGAGGGAAGGGGTAAGACTGAATAAAAGAAATTGACATGTGTTTTATGTATGTACCAACTCCAAAAGAGGAATGTAAACATTCTGTACTGCAAATATCTACCAAGGCAAAAAAGAAGGTGTTCAAGAGATGGGTGGAGAAGGGAGAGAGGAAAGGAAAAGGGGATTACAAAAAGGAATTAAAATGTGTTACATACCAACTACCCACAAGGGATGTAAACATTATGCACTGCAAACTTTAACTAATAAGCTAAAGTAAATTTTTAAAAAATTTTTCAAGGTATTTATGAAAAACCCACAGCTAACATACAATCACGAAAGACTGGCAAATTTTCCCCACAAGACTAAGATGCCTACTTTTGCCTTAGTTACATTGTGCTTTACTGGAAGTTATGGCCATAGTAATTAGGCAAGAGAAAGAAATAAAAGGCTTCAAGTTGTGAAAGAAAAACTAAAATTATCTCTAGAGATGGCATATTCCTACACATAGAAAGCTTCAGAGAATTCACTAAAAAACTAGAGAGCTAACAAATAATCCAGAAAATTTGCAGAGCACACAATCAGCACTCAAGAATTGGTTGTTTCCTTACACTAGCAATGAACAAACCAAAAGAAAATTATATAAAAAACTTCCCTTACAATATCATCCAAAGGAATAGGATAACCAAAACAAAATTAAACAGGGACACAAATGACTTGAACACTGAAAGTAGAAAAAAAATATTGTGAAAAAATTTTAAATATTTAAAAATGAAAAATATTATAGACAGAACAATTGATATTGCTAATATGACAATACTTCTCAAAGTAATCTTCTAAAATGCAGCCCATATCAGTATTCAAAATGTTTTTGTATAAGTGAAAAACTTAATTTTATGCATATTGAATTGTAAGGAGCTCTGAATAGTCAAATAATATTGAAAAACGAGCAAAATTGGAAGGCACACAATTCATGATTTTTAGCCTTTTAAACTATAGCAATCATAACAGGATATGACAACATAAGAATAAAATAGACCAATTAAATATAATTAAAAGTCTATAAATAAACACATATCTATGGCCATTTATTTTTTGACAAGAATTGCCAGACCATCCAATGAAGAAAGAATAGCTTATTCAACAAATGGTGCAGAGTCAACTGTATATTCTTATGTAAAAGACTGAATTTGGATGCCTAACTCATAGCTTATACAAAATTTTACTTAAAATGGACCAGTGACCTAAATATAAGCACTGCTGATAAAATTCTTAGGAGCAGACAAACAGGTAAATCTTTAGGACCAGCAAAAGAAGAAAATAAATAAATTAGAATTTTTCAAAATTAAAACTTTTTGTGAAACTAGCAAGAAATTAACAAGACAAATCTCTAACAATGTGGAAAAACTATAGAATACAAGAACATATTTCCAAATTACTCAATAAGTAAAGATTTAGTATCCAGAGCATGTAAAGAATTCCTTGAACTGAATAAGAAAAAAAGACAAATGATTCTATTTTTTAAATGGCTGAAACACTTGAAGATGTTTCACCAAAGAAGAAATACAAAGCTCAAAAAGCACATGAAAAATGTTCAACATCTTTGGTCACTAGTGAAAGAAATCAAAGTCACAATGAAATACCACTGGTCACTTATGGGATGCCTATAATTTTAAAAACAGAAAACAGCAAGAAGTGGTATGAATGTTCCAAGAAAAATTGGAACTTTCCTGTATCTCTAATGGTGGGAATATCAAATGATGCAGCCACTTTGGAAATAATTTGGTAAGTTTGTCAAGCTTGGAGCTTTCTTTTGAAGTGATTAAAACTATTTTCTGCTAACTAGTGGTTGGATTGATAGCAACATGATTATAGACAATTTCATCAAATTGTTCACTTTAAAATGATTAGTTTTATATTATGTGAATTTCAACAAGTGTTTCATTTTCCAGAAAAGATTTCTCTTGGAGAGAAGACAAGACAGCCAATCAGTGAGCAACAAAATACAAAGCCTCCTGGGAGAAACAACTCATTTGCCAGAATAAAAAACCCTGGAGAGACCCAGACAGAGGGAGATGGATCCTCGTGACACATGAAGAAATTAAAATGTTAAAAAGCTCATCAAATACTTCAGGACTACAACTGAAACAGCTAAAAATTATGGGACACAGCGTTTTCATTCGCGGCGACCCACCAAGTTTGCAAAGGCCTGAATCTGGGCCGGGCGGCAGAGCCACCCAAACTCCTTCCTGCCGCCACTCACAGGAAGCACAGCAGCACTGAAGTCGGGAGTTGGTGAGCCCAACAAAGCGTGGAGCAGGTGAATGGACCTTCATTAATCCATGGTCAGTGCTGGGAAAGAGAACCCCCACACACAGGAAGGGCACAACCAAATGGACGACATGTTGGAATTGGGCAGGAGGAGCCTGAACTGGGAGCAGCAGTGACTTCAGTTGGTTCCTCCCTTCCAAGAGCAGATTCATGGGATTTGCTTCGACTGGGCCGTGCCCCTGGCCAGGACCCAATGAGCCATCCCAAATCAATTCCCTGCACCTAGCAGGCACTAACCAGGTGAAGGTATCTGAAGTTTGGCTGGCCCGGTGGGGAGAGGCAGGCAAACACAACTGCTCCTTACACCTCAGTGACAAGAGCAGGCAGGAGAGGATGGAGTTCCCTCACGAGCGTGCTTTGGAGAAAATGTGTCCAATAGGCTAAGGGGCTGGGACCTGCCCTGTAACCTGTGTGGAGGAAGCCAGGACCATGACAGGAGAGAGAGGCAGGAGGAGGCCCCCAGCCCTGAGAGCCTTGATCCAGGAGGAGGAAAAACAAGGGAGACTGACAGCAGCAAACACACAACATCTGACATGGCTTCAATGGACATTAAGAGATATCTTTGGGACCTTGTAGATGAGCTCAAAACTGAAATATTAAATCAGGTAAAGCAGGATACGAGTAGAGTAATAAAAGAAATGCTCTTAGGAAGCATCTCTCAGGATGATACAGATGGAAGAAGGGAGGAACACAAAAAAAGGAGAGAAGCATTTGGTAAAGAATATAAAGAAAATATAGAACACATGAAGCAGATTCAAAGAGACTACCAGGAAATCAAAAACTCCATTGAAAGCTGGCAAAACTCCTTAAAAGAAACTAAGGATAGACTATCAAAAATTGAAGACAAGCTTGCAATGTGTGATCATGAAAGGAAAGATCTCTTAAAAACAACAAGGAAACAGGCAGTAAGAATACAAAGGCTAGAAGATGACAAGAGAATCGACAATTTAAGAATCAGAAACGTGAACAAAGAAGCAGGAATGCCTACAGGCAAACTATAAAGGCTATTCACAGAAATAATTAAGGACAACTTCCCAAGCATGGGAAAAGAAAATGACATTTGGTTATGTGGGGTATACAGAACTCCAGCCACCTACAACCAAAACAGAGCTACACCCAGACATATAATAATCAAGATACCAGAAATTCAATATAAAGACAAAATATTAAAAGCCATCAGAGAAAAGAAACAGATTATCTATAAAGGTAAGCCCATCAGAATCACGGCTGACTTCTTGACACAGACCATCAGATCAAGAAGAGGTTGGGGCGAAGTCTTCCAAGCCCTAAAAGAAAATAACCTCCAGCCTAGATTGATGTACCCTGAAAAACTGTTACTAGAAGTTGATGGAGAAATAAGATGCTTCCATGACAAAGAGGAACTGGGGGAGTTTGGGACCACCAATCCAACCCTACAGAGAATACTGAAGGACATTCTAGAGAGAGAAAAAAAAATACCAGGATATTAGGAACAGTGGCAGAAAGGCCTCAGTGAGATGGGCAGGCAGTAGAATGAAGGAGAAAACTAGAAAAACACAGGCGGGAAAATAGCACAGCAGAAATGAGGCAGAAAAGGATAACTAGAATCTAGCATAGATGGACTTGATACACTACTATATTGTTAATAGTACACCAGGGTTTAAAACCCACATTACTCACATTAATCTGCTTAGATGTATTATATTCTGTTCCAGTCATTTTACCTGTACTAGATTTGAGGGCACAGACAGTAATCCTGAAAATAACAGGATATAGTACGGTAATCATCCTTAATTTCCTATTAACTTAATGTAAAGCTCTGTAAAACCTATACAGTTTTACCATGACTGATCATAATCGAATCTGGTTTGTTAGATCACTGTTTTCTATTGATTTTATTCAAAGCTGTTATGATTGATAATATCAAGTCTGAGAGTATAGGCAACTGCACTTAAGATGACAAGATCCACTAGAATATCCACTCTGGTTTGATTATTACCTGCCTTTGAAGTTTTATACTGTCTACAATGTTTTATTTTTACTAATATTGTTATTTATTGCTTTACTCAATTATACTGCTATATTGAATTATGCCTGATGATATAGACATTTATTGAAGATGGTAAGAAACAACACAGTAATCATTGTAGATCACCTTGTACTGTGGTTTTATATGACTTTTTGGTTTCATGTTTTTATAGGAATTTGTTTTGTTTTGTCTTGCTAAGTTTTGTTTTTCCCTCTAATACAGAAAGGATAGAAATACATGTAGAGATTCATGCATGTGTAGCTGTTTACACTCTAACTGTTTGACTTTCTACTTTGTATGCTTTAATTTTATAACTTGAACAACTATTTCTAAGAGGACAATATGTAATTTATTAACTAGTGATTTCTTATTGTTTATCTTTTTTTGGAATTCTGTATAATCTCTAACCTTTACATGCTTTTGTTTCTCTTTAAATAAATTTTTTTTTAAATGCTGAAAAAAAAAAGATTTCTCTCAATACAGAAGATTTGTGGGAAACCGTATAAGGCAATACTTTTTTATTATTCTATTGTAGAAATAGTATTACATTTTAATAGGACTTTTTTCCCTACTTTTTCTGGCACATTTTTAAAAGATTTATGATAACCTATACAATTTCACCCAGATAAATAGATTTTATTCCATTCTTACCTAATCATGGATTTCTATAAAGTAAGTTCTCTTTCCTTTGTTTACTACTGACTTTTCTTTCTGCCAATTTATTATCATCACCATTACAACTTCCTGCATTCTCTCTCATATAAAAATAAAAATACTCTGATAGTGCCTATCTTAAAAATAAACAAAGCAAGATAATGTTCCTATTAAATTCAGCTGTGAAGAAAATTTTCATAACTATGAGACAAAATTCAAGTGTATGCTTTTAAAAATGTGTTAATCATAAAACTAATTATTTTTATAATGATTTGTGGGTATAATACTGAGGATTAAACCCAGGGCCTTGAACATGCTAAATATGCATTTTGCTATTAAGTCATAACCCACCAGCATAATTTTATGAAGACATTTTTAAATTTATCATAAAAGGACCATAATTAAAGTAAAAACAGGGTAAATTATTTATACTTTATATTTCAGATCAAAGGTTAACATATCTGCTATATAAGACACTTTTAAAAATGGATTTTAAAATAAGTTTTAAAAATGAGTCTTGTAAAAAAGAAAAGAACATTTTTAAGTTGATTTTAGATATAAAACCAGTGTTAAAACTCAGTTATACATTTTTTAAAACTAAATAAAAAATATAGCAATTTTTTAAATCTCCTTGTTTGTTATGGTTTGTGTCTAGATGTCCCTCCAAAGCCTCATGCAGTCATAGTGTAAGGACATAATTATATGATTAGTAAAGGCCCAATTATATAATAACAAATTTATAGATATGTTGTAGCAAGAAAAATCAGATAGTAGCTTCTGCCTATGCTCCTCCTGCCTGTCACATAAACACTTTGCTGAATTAAGTCAGTGCTGACTGTCTGGGTCCTGCTGCTTTTCTTCTGAAAATGTGCTGGGCCAATTTGACTATTTTCAGCTTATGTCTCTCTTAATTAAGAAAACATATTGTTTTTAACTGGCTTTAAGGTCTTTGGTTGGAGTGAAGTAACCTAGTCAAAGATACTTTTTAACTCTGCTTGCTTCACTTAACCCCTTACCCTCATCCCCAAGACGATCCTATGTTATGATAAACAATTCCTTTTAAATAAATATATGTAGAGTTAGTTTTTCTGACAATATGTGAATTAATTCAATCCATGTAAAACAGTCATGTAATTCCTCAAACATCCTGTTTGTGAACTATATTTAAACTGGACTCAAGCTGGGTCTTGGCTAGTAGTTTGGACTTGGTCCCACTAGTCCTCTAGATATTAAACAGTTGCCTTCTAGATTCTTCAGTGCAAAGAGTCTTCTGTTTGGTTTGATATCGGTTTTTTGGCAACAATAGGAGGGTTTTTTCAGAGAGGGCTGGACATAGAATATGTGATGCTAAGATTGAGAGTCTGTGATTACTCAATTCATCCACTGATTGGTCTGGCACCTGCCCTAAGCTAGGTAGCCTAGAAAGGCTATAAAAATGGATGAACGAAGCTGCTATTTTTTCTTTTTATAGTCACTTAGTTTTTCTGTCTTCTGCTATCCATGATCTGTTTATCCTCTGTGATGTCCTTCTGCCATGCCAACGTGCTGTGAAGCCAGTCAGCTGTGAACTAAAATCTCTACAATCTATGGTCTAAAATAAACCTTTCCTCCTTTAACTTTGGGTGTTGGGTATTTGGTTTCAGCAATGAGAAAAGAGTAAGACAGAATTTTGGTACCAGAGAAGTGGGGGTCACTGCTATGACTATACCTGACCATGTGGTTTGGGGTCTTTGGTACTGGATCATGGGAAGAGTTTGAAAAGGTTTGGAAATGCTAGTTGTTAAAACAGCACTGGAAAGCTTTAGTTTGTTCTTGATAGGAGATTCTTTGTCACAGCACAGAAGACTGGAATGCTGATAGAAATTCTGCTGGTAAAGACCAGGCTCAGGAGGATTCTTCAGGGAAGTACTGTATTGATTCTTGGAATCCATATGGTGTATTTATGCTTTGGCAGAGAGTTGCATTATGCTTGTGACCAGAGACTTTTTCTAAGACTGAGATTAAGTGTGGCAGGTTTATAATCTTTCAGAAGAAATTTCAAGGCATTGCAGTGTTGAGACCTTGGCATAGCTGCTGTTGTGTGTTTTCAGCCAGATTTATGTTAAGAATCAAGAACAAAGAGCCCAGCAGAATGATTTAAAACATTTTGAGTTTGGCCAGAAAGGTAGCTCCAGTAAAGTTGTAGCCTGCAAAAAAAGAAACAGAGCAGAAATTGTTTACTAAAAATCCCAAGTATTTCCCAAAAAGACAACAGAAAAGATGGCCTGAGTTCATCATAAGAACCAGCAAGACTCCAGTCTTTTCAGCCTCAGAGAGCTGCAAAGGTGAAAGCTTTCAATCTGAGAAGAGTGCTCCAGAGTACCATGTGCCAAAATGGTGGTAGCCTAGAGAACTGGATTCAGAGCTTTCAACAATACAGGCATTTGACCCATACAGTCAAAAGAGAAGGAAGGCTAGCTACTGCTCCAACTAGTGGCAAACCTTGATGTCATCCACACAGTACTGCTTTAGATGCACACCGAATGCAACAGTTGTGAGATCAGGAAGGATTCCACCTAGATCTCAGAAGACTTGTAGGCCATGCAGTGTGTCTCCCAAAGAGCAGAGTGTGAAGGGGCTGAAAGAAGCTCTTCTTGTTCCTTGTTGTTGGTCACTTGCTTTTGCTGTCTTCTACCTCCTATGAGCTGTTTAGCCTCAGTGATGCCCTTCTGCCATACCAACCTGCCTTGGAGACAGTCACCTATTAACTGAAACTTCTATAAACTGAGTCAAAAATAAATCTTTCCTTGTTCAGCTTTGGATCCATTAGATTGACAAACAGTTTTGTAGAATGCAGTCTTGTCAACGCTTGAGTAATGACTTCTGATTTTAGTGCTAGGAAGGCAAAATAATAGAATACAAATGGAGGACTATTAGACAATATTTAGCAAAACATATGAAAATTCATCCATTAGGCCAGTAATCACATTTCTGTAGGTGTATACCAATTCATCACTGCAAAAATAGGAAAAAACATACACCCATATAAATACATATTGCAATATGACTCAACTTTTAAAATTAATTTTATGAAAATATAATCAATAAAATGTACCTATTTTAATGCAAAATTCAATGAATTTTTACAAATATAATCCTTAAATAGCCACTATTTAAAAGAAAATGTAAAATAATTTCATCACCCCCCAAATTTTCTCATTTGTTATACTCAGTCTTTCACTCCTATCTCTGACCCTAGGCAACCACTGATCTTTCTATTGATATACATTTCTTTGTATTTTCTAAAATTTCATGTAAGTGAAATCAAACAACATATACTATATGTGTCTGACTTTTATCCACTCTATATAGTATTTTAGGTATCCTTTTATACTGTTGCATACATTAATAATTTATTTTTTATTCTAAAGTAGTTTTCTATTGTTATGAATGTAGTATAGTATGCTTATTCATTACTATTGACCCCCATGTTAGTTATACCAGTTTGGAGATATATGGATAAGGCTACTATGAATATTCATGTATGGATTGTTTTCCAGAGATATGTTTTTCACCTCTCTGGTAAAATACCTTGCAGTAGAATTTATGAACTAAATGATAACTGCATGTGTAAATCTTAAAAAGAAAGGCTCATTCTTCAATGTCCTTGCCAAAATTTAACATTAAAAGTCTTCCTAAAATTTAGTCTTTCATAGTTGCATAGACATTTCATTTTATTGCCCCAATTTGTAGAAGAGTGAGCATCTTTTATGTGATTATTTGTGATTTTTATCTTCTTTTTTTACATTACTAGCCAAATAGTGCCTTATTTTTTAAATTGAGTTGTCTTCATATTACTGAATTACCTGAGGTCTGTATTGACTCTAGATAGGGTTTTATATGAGGTATATGATTTATGAATTTTTTTCACCTTGTTTTTGGTGTATTTCTCACTTCTTGATATTTTTTAAAGAACAATTGATTTTAATTTTGATAAATCCCAATTTATTATTTTGGTTTTTGTCATATATAAGAAATCTATGTGAAATCAAATGTCACTTTTGTTAGCCTATGTTTTTCTAGAAAATTTAGGTTATTGGTTTTTATTTTTAGATCTATGATACATTTTAGTTTTAGAATGAAGTAGTGGTCTAAAATAATGGAATGGAGTGAAGTACATAGAACTAAGGATCTAGAATTTCTTTTTGCATATAGGTGCCCAGTTCTAATGGTAGTATTTGTTTTTAAAAATCACATTCCCAACTTTGTTCAGTATCAGCTGAAAATAAACTTGTGATTCTATACTTTTAATTTCTATTCTAATTTATTTATCATTATATTTTCCCTTACATTTATGCCTGCACATTCTTTTTCCTTAGCTTTATAATAAGTTTTGAAATCAGCTCATATAAGAATTCTGATTTAGTTCTTTTTGTTAAAATTTTTAAATATACCAAGTCTTTTATATTTACAAATATGTCTTGGTGTTCAGCTTCACATTTCATAAGATCTTTTGCATTAAATATTTACATGAATTTGGGAAGAATTTTCATCTTTATATATTAAGTTTTACAAACCATGGCATGAAATACCTCATTTAAATCTTCTTTAATGTTTTTCATCTGTTTCATAGTTTTTAGTATACAAGTCCATAATTCTTTGTTTAAATATATTCCCGAGCATTTTATTACTTTTCTGCTATTGTGAAAGTATTATTCTTCTTAATTTCAGTTTTAGATTATTTATTGTTGGAATAATCAAATGCAATGGATTTGACATACAGGTCTTGGATCTCATACCTTAGATAAATTTAATTATTAGATCTAGTAGCATTTGTTATAGTTGTAAGTTTTCTACACCTAATATAATGTTACACATACATGTATGAAACAAAACCAAATAAATAAGAGGGTAAAATTTCTTTGCTCTGTTACTCTCATTTATTTGTGAATACATCAATTAGTTCTTTTACCTCCAAACAATAATCTGCCATATGGAATCTCTCTTCTCTTTCATCCTAATTGTATTTTTAAAAAAACCTCAGTGATTCTGAAATCATCTGCAATAGAACAGGTCAAATGAAGACTCCAGTACATACACAACACACACAGAAAGTCTCTTTTTTTGCATATTTCCAAGATCCATAATTTGCACTTATCATGACTTAATTGAAATATCACTAGACTCTACATAACACAGGAAAAAAGTGTCATACCTTGAACAAATGTATTCTAAAGTTCTTTTGCAAATTAAAAATTTATTTTTCTTACTTCTTGCACTGTCAAAAGTCTCTGCAATGTTGTCTTTCTGTATCCAAAAATTCTACTTCCCTGGATTCAATCAACCTCAAGTCAGGAATATATTTTATCTTTTTTGAACATATATAGAATTTTTATCATCATTCTTTATATAGTCAGCAACTGTTTATATAATATTTAAGTTGTACTGGATACTAAACATAATATGTAGGTAATTTAAAGTATGAGAAGATTCATATAGGCTTTATGCAAATACTAATTTTTATTTAACATTTAATCATTTTTCTTTAATTTTAAATTATTGCTTTTTTAATTGTTTAGTATGTAAAATCAACTTTGAATACTTAGAATAAACTACTTTTCACAAAATATGCTTTATTATGTTGCTGAATTAGGTTGTTAATAAAGCAGATTCCATAGTTCCTTCAACACATCATATAAAATAAAATGTACATATTTTAGCCAAAATTATGAGACATGAAAAGAAATTAGAAATACGATTATACTCATGAGAATTACCAGTCAATAAAAATCAGTTTTAATTGATCCAGATATTTGATCTGGCAAAGTCCTCAAAGAAACTATTTAAAAAATAATGTGTAACTATGTTCAGAGGTCCATACCTGCAATCTCAGCTGCTTTGGAGGCTTTGTCAAGAAGAAGGAAAGTTCAGGTCTAGCCAGGGTAACTTAATGAGACCCCTGTCTCAAAATAAAAGATCAAAATGTGGTAGTACCCTTGCCAAGCATGTGCAAAACTCTGAATTCAATTCCCAGAACTACAAAAAAAGTTTGAATAATTGAAAAGAACTAGAACTAAATAACTAAACAAATAACAATTCTCAATACAAAACTAAAAAATATTTTTTTAGAAACTAGATGGAAATTCTAGAGTTAAAAAGTACACAAATGAAAATTTGCTAACCCAAGGCAACTTTGGGGTATCAGAAGACAAAATCAGCCTAGAGCAATAGAAAATATGTAAGTAAACAATGGTAAGTAAAAAGAGTAAAGAGGAATCTGGGAAGATAGCTGATCAATAGGTAACAAGGGAGAGAGCCTCTCTGAAACAGCTCAGACACTAGAATTTAACACCATAGAGAAGACCAGATGAAAGGAGAGGGATTCTCATGACCCAGGAAGAAACTAAGAAAAAAGAAAAAGGCTGGAGCCAGACACGCTCTCACCGGAGCCAGTCCTACAATGTACTGGGTGCCTAGGAGTCAGACGACTCATGGTTGCACTGAAATTGGGAGTTTGCGATCCCGAGGCCCTTGGCAGGAGGATGCACAGCAATGGAGAATGGAACTGGCACAGAGAGCTGCACTAACCCACAGTGAATGTTTGGAATTTGGTCTTCCCATGTGAGGAGGTGACCAGCTGGACAACATATTGGAGTTAGGCAAGACAGGCCTGAACCCGGAACTGCAGTGGCTTCAGTTAGCTGCTTCTGGCCCAAAGCAGACTTGTGGCATCTGCTTGGGCTGGGTCATGCCCCTGGTCAGGACCCAATAACCAGGGACAAAATTGTCCCAAACCAGTGACATCTGCACAGTGCAGACTAATGTGGTGAAGGCACTTGCTGGTTGACTGGTTCAGAGCAGAGGGGCCAGCCTACACTGCCCCTGCATGTACCTCACTGATCAATACCAAACTGGAGAGGGCAACAATCCCCTAGCCAGCATGTTTCAAGAAAACTGTAAGCAATATGGAAAGGGCCTGAGACTGCCACCATACATCTGTCTGAAAGAAACCAGAAATATGACAAGAGGAAAGAAACAAGAAAGAGCCTCCAGCCACTGACTCAGGGAAAATAAGTCCAGGAGAGGTAAATACAGAAGAGGTTGAGGGCAGCAAACATGCAATATTGGACACTGCATCAGCTGACATAAAGAATTATCTTTGTGACATTATAGATGATCTCAAAACAGAAATACTAATACAAGTAAAGCAAGATAAAAGAAGATTAATAAAACAAATGCTAATCACCTCCTAAGAAGACACAGAAGGAAGAATGGAGAAATACAGAAAAAGGAGAGAAACCTTTGATGAAGAATATTTAAAAAATCTAGAATACATGAAACAGATTCAAAGAGATTACCAGAAAATTAAAAACTCCATTAAAATCTGGCAAAATGCCTGAAAGAAGTTAAAGTTAGACTCTCAAAACTTGAAGATAGGTTTGCAATGTGTGATCACAAAAGGAAAGATCTCTTTAAAATAACAAGGAAACAGGCAGTAACAATACAAAGGCTAGAAGATAACAAGAGGATCCATAACTTAAGAATAAAAAATGTGAGTGAAGAAGCAGGGGTAAACACAAAGGAAATACAAAGGCTATTTACAGAAATAATTAAGAAAAACTTCCCAAACATAGGAAAAGGAAATGATGTTCAGATATATGAGGTATACAGAACTCCAACCAGCTACAACCAAAACAGATCTACACCCAGACATAATAATCAAGATCCCAGAAATTCATCTCAAGAACAGAATATTTAAAGCTGTCAGAGAAAAGAAACAGATCACCTATAAAGGAAAACCCATCAAAATAACGACAGACTTCTCAATACAAACCGTCAAATCGAGAAGAGCTTGGAGTGAAGTATTCCAAGCCCTGAAAGAAAATAACCTCCAACCCAGATTGATGTACCCTGCAAAACTATCTCTCAAAATTAAGGGAGAAACAAGATGCTTCCATGACAAAGAGGAACTGGGGGGAGTTCTTGACCACCAATTCAACCTTACAAAAAATGCTGAAGGACATTCTAGAGAGAGAGAAAGAAGACCATGGCTTCAGGGCTTCCATGACAAAGAGGAACTGGGGGAGTTCTTGACCACCAATTCAACCTTACAAAAAAATGCTGAAGGGCATTCTAGAGAGAGAGAAAAAATACCATGGCTTCAGGAATAGTGGCAGAGGGGGCTCACTGACTGGGGCAGACAGTTTAATGAAGGAGAAAAATAATCAATGGCAGAAAAATAGCATGGCATAATTGAGGCAGAGAAGATTGGCTATAGTCTCTAACATAGATGACCTTGATACACTAACAAAAAGAAACACAAGCAGAGTAGATCAGGAGATAGGGTCCATCAAGATGCTCTGTATAGGAAATATAATCAGCCTGAAAGAGGGTTTATGAACCAAAAGTCAAAGATAAGAAAACAATGTTCTATGTGACAGTGAACCAGAGAGAAATAGGGGCAGCTCATCCAGCAGCTGCAGATAGGTTGGAAAGACATGACACTTTTATGCAGTGGAGAACTACTCAGCTATAAGGAAGGAAAACATTGAGGCTTTTGTAGGTAAAGGAATACAACTCAAGATCAAGCTCGGGGTAAAAAGGTTCAGAACCACTTAGGTAGATAGTGGGTTGCCTCCCTAATCTGAAAACTGAAGAAGTTAGTGGGACTTAAAATGCATAATGCACCCTGTGAAAGTGAAAGAGGAGGAATTGTCTAAAAAAGGAAAGCAGAGGACATTATTAATAGTGTATCAGGATTTAAAATCCACATTATTCTTATCATTCTGTTTAGTTTGATGTTATTCTCTTCTAGTCTTTCTAATTGTACTAGATTTGAGGGCACAGACAGCTATTCCAAAAATAGCAGGATATACTACAGTAGCCATCCTTAATTTCCTATTAATTTAATCTGAAACCCTGTATAACTTACACTGTCTTACTATGACTGATCTTAATTGAATATGGTTTGTTAAATCACTGTTTTATCTTGGCTGATTCACTAGGATACCCATTCTGGTTTGATTATTAACTGTTTCTGAAGTCCTATAATGTCTCCAATGTTTTATTTTTATTAATATTGCTATGTACTGCTATGTTCAATTATACTATGCCTGATGATATAGATAATTCTATTGAAGATAACAACAGACATCATAGTAACTATTGTAGATCACCTAGTATTATGGTTTTATATGTCTTTTTTGTTTTGTGTTTTTTTCTAGGAATTTGTTTTGTTTTGTCTTGTTTTGATTTGTTTTTCCCTCTAATACAGAAAAGATAGGTATACATGTAGAGATTCATGCATGCACAGAACTTCTAAACCATTTACAAGAATTGATCATATAATGCACAATGAAATGAACAGACACTTTGAAAAAAACGAGACACTAAGGTACCCAGTTCTAATTCCATAGTGTCATGAAATGAAATCCAGCAATACTATTAGTATTTGTTCAGAGTGATATTAGTCTGTTTTGTTTTACTTAATTTCAACATGTGTGAAGGTATGGACAACTATTTTGAAGAGAATGAGAGACATTATTGCAGCCATTGTTGACTTCCCTATTGTCTGCTCTTGAAGACCTAAAATGCCAACCTGTTCTGATCAGTTTTATACTATTTTGCTTTATATGAAAGCACTGTGTGTGAAGATATGGACAACTATTTGGAAGAAAACAAGAGACAACATGATAGACAGTGAAGATCTCCAGTGGTCTTGCTCTGAAATCTGTATCTCTTATATTGTTTTCTTGTGATCTGTTTTTGTTATATTTTGTTATATTTAATTTTACCCTCTTTAAAATAAAAGAGTAAAGAATAATTAACAGAAAGTAGGAAACCTATAGATAATTCTAAATACATCAATATATGTGTGATTCATGTTTCAGAAGGAGAAGAGACATAGAAAAAATTTGAATAATTAAAGAATAAAATCTTTCCAAGGTTAATGAAAAACATTAATATATAGATATGAGAATCTCAAAAAATTATAAATAAGATAACATAGAAAGAATCACACATTATCGCATCAAATAAACTAGTGAAAGTCAAAAGGAAATTTTAAGTCATAAACTACATGTAGTACAAGCACAGTGTGGTTAACTATTGACATCTCACCAGAGACAATGGGATTAAAGGCAAAGGAACAACATATTCGAAGTGTGAAAAAAAAAAACAGAAAAGAATTCTACATCCAGTACAAATATTCCTCAAAATGCAGAAATGATATAATGCTAGACAGTAATTTGAATCTGCAGGTAATCACTGAAAAATTTAAGTACTTAGTAAGTAGAAAATTATGTATAACTTAGTTACTTTTTACTCATTGTTGAGACAAAATACCTGATGCACAAAGTTAGGGAAAGAAAGGTTTATTTCTTATAGGCTAGAGGTTTCACTTTATACTCAGCTGGCTCCAAGTGGCAGGGTGGCATGGCAGGCCACCATTCATGGGCAGCTGCAAAATACAATGGCAGGAATCAACAAGAAAGACACACCTTCTTCCTGCAGATACATCATATCCTAGCTCCACCCCAGGGCAGGTGAAACAGTCACACCACCAATCCAAGTGCTAGACAATGAACCAATCATAAATACTAGATTTGGTCATGTCCATAATTGTATAAGGCTTGGGGGCCACTGACATAAACCACACTGACATTCCACCCCTGGCCCCCAAAGACTCATGCACATCCTCTATACAATAGACATTTATTCCATCTCCAAAAGCTACCAAATTCCTAACAGTTTCAGCATGGCTGAAAAGTCCAAGACCCAATTCTCCTCAAGATCTATGGCAAACTCTTAACTGTAATCTCCTGTACAAATAAAACAAAGTTAATCATTTCCAAAATGCCAGGGCACAAGATAAACATTACCATTCCAAAAGTAACAAACAGGGGAATACAAAGCATTTGAAACAAGAAAGTCCAACATCCAGCAGGATGAACATTAAGTCCTAGAGTTTCATGCTCAGCATTTGAAGCAATCTGGTTGCAAGCTCCAAAAGGCTTGGGTGATTCCACCTCAACGGCTCTTCCAGGTATTTCAGCTCCTGCAGCTTCTCTCTTAAGCCACCTTTGCTCAGTTTTTGCAGATTCCCTTGGATGATCCACATTCCTGGCTTTTACAAACTTCTGGGGTCACCACTGCACCTTTGGCTTCATCTTTACATATTGCCCTCTCAGGAGCACACTGCTTGGCCTCCCAGGCCTTTTGCAATTGGGGTTGGAAGCCATCTTACTCTCATAATTTGTGCATTTTCCTTGCACCTAAAATCAGTGCCATGTGGACGCCACCAAGGTTTGCTGCCAGCTAGAGCTGTACTCAGGCTTTCAGTATGTGTCTCCACCATTCAGAAATCTGGTGTTGCAGCTGCCATTTTGGGACCTCCTGTGGCCTCCATGGCCACTCTTGGAATGTGGCACTCTGCAGCTTTCTCCTCCAAGCAAATTCTTTCACATTTGATGGTTCAAGCCTGCAAAAGGTGGAGACCTGCTGCTTCTGGGGATGGCCCCAGGCCATCTTTTTTATTCCTTTGTTCCTTCTCAGTAATTGAAATCTTAACTATCTTTACAGTCCACAACTTCACTGGAGCTCCCTTTCTGGTCAAACTCACAACATTGTAAATCATCCTGCTGGGCTCTTTGCTCTTGATTCACAACATAAATCTGGCTCAAAGCCCCCAGCAATGCCATGGCTTCAACATCGGACTGCCTTGAAATTCCTTTTGAGAGATTCATCAGTCCATTGGACTTAGTCTCTGGCAGACTCTGGACATGAGCAAAATGCAGACAAGCTTTCTGCTAAGCCATAATACACATCATCTGGACTCGAACAACCAATGCAATCTTTCTTCCCAGCAGAAACCTCCGAGCCTGATCTTTATCTGCAGGCTTTTTATCAGCCTTCTGGTCTCTGGAGCTCTGACCAGAATCTCCCCTCAGAACAGCCTGAACTGTTCCAGTACCACTCTTTCAGGCGATATCTCTGAACCTTCTCAAACTCTTCCCACAAGCCTTCCAAAGGCTCTCAAACCACATGGTCAGGGATAGTGCACAGCAACATCCTCACTCCTCTGGTACCAAATTCTATCTTAGTTTCTTTCTACTCATTGTTGAGACAAAATACCCATTACCCAAAGTTAGAGAAGGAAAGGTTTACTTCTTAGAGGTTGGAAGTTTCAGTTCATACTCAGCTGGCTCCAAGTGGCAGGTGGCAGGACAGGCCACTGTTCATGGCCAGCTGCAAAACATCAAGGTATGAACTGGCAAGAAAAAGAGACACACTTTCTTCCTACAGATACATCATATCCTAGCTCCACCCCTGGGCGGTTGAAACACTCACCACCAATCCAAATGCTAGACAGCAAACCAATCACAAATGCTAGATTTGGTTGTGTCTATGATTGCATGAGACTTGAGGGCCACTGACATAAACAATGACCTTGTGCATGTATCTGCCTTTGATCTATGTCCAAAACCTTGAAATAATTATTTTTTTCACAGTATTATCCAGTTTTGCATGTTGTTGATGCAGAGAGCAATCATCAACCCTAACCACAAGTCCCTTTTCCAAGTCTACAATCTTTCCTGAACCTCATAGGCTTTCAATCCCACCACTTCAACAAAACTACTCTGGAAACAAAAGCCATAATATACATGTTTCCAGATTCACTTGGTAATTGTCAGTCTTCATCTGACCTGACTCATCAATAGAATTTCACATGTTCATCGCTCCCTCTTTGAGTCACTTTTTTTTGCTTGACATTCAGTACCTGTTTCTTGGTTCTCACCCTATCTTGTGGCTTCCCCATGTCATCTTCTTTTGTCTGATTCTTCTCATCTTTCTGCTGCTTTCTGACCTTTCTGGCGGCTAAAATTATGATTGAAACAATACAACTGTTTGCTAACATTTCCTTATCTTGTATCTTCAGTATGTAGTCTTCATTTTCATATAATCAACCAAGAAATCTCAGCAATATCCATAAGATCAAATTCTTTATTTTCCTTTCCACATTTGGTCATTCTATGTCTTGGCCTTGTCATTAAGTTGATCTCCATTCCCACAGTTACTGAAACCTAAAAACTATACATCAACCTCAACTTTTCATCTTAAAAATATATCCCAGGCCAAGGATTCAGCTCAGAATTTAATCTGAACAACTACTTCTAAGATAACAATATGCAATGTATTAATGAGTGTTACTCTCCTACTTTTTTTTTGAGATTCTGTATCATTTCTATCATTTTTTATTTTGCTTTTTAAAATAAAAATAAACTTTCCCGGAAAAAAATCATATCACTCTATTGCTTAAAATTGTCATTAAAAGTAAAAGGTTAAATCCTTCAAAAGATCTGTGGCTTTGTACTAACCTGCAGCAATTCCATCTGCTTCTCCTTCTTCCATCTACTTCTTCTTCCTACACTTCATTTCCTTCCATGAGAAAATGCCCACTGATATCCATTCTTTCCTTCAACAAGCTTATTTAAACTATAGATAATGTTCCTTTCATTCAGATCTCTACCAAAATCTGTCTTTATCACAGAAGACTCTTCTGCATTTTAAAAAGCACACCTTACTGCCACAACCATTTACTCCTCCTGGATATTTTCACATAGCACAAGCCACTCTCTAATCACTTATTTACTTGTGGGCCAGGGATTTAGCTCAGTGGCATAAGTGCCTGCTTTGCAAGTGCGCAGTCGTGAGTTCGATCCCTGGTACCACACACACACAAAAAGAAGATAGCTCACTTATTTACTTGTTACTTTTGTGCAGCACACAGGCTTACAAATATATGCAAAAATAGATCCCAACTGCAGAGCTTTTGTTGGTTTATTCACTGACATTCCAAGTTACTAGATGAGATCATGGCTCAAGATAAACCTTAAATAATTATATATCAAAGGAAGAAAAATTTTCCTTAAGCATTTACTAAATTTCTATTAGGAACTTAAGATTGTCTAAGTATAATAATATTTCCTATAAGTATTCAAAAAATTTCAACAATTCTGTATTAAAAATATCTTTATTTTTCTGATTAGATTACAAGAGATTAAGGAGTTGGTTTTAGTTAGTACAGTTAGTAAGATGCTAGTGATAAAATTGGATTCCATGACATTTTATTTTCAAACTTTAGTCATCATTATACTACAACTACACTGTGTACACCTGAAAAACCATTAAAATGATCCACAGAAATAGTGTTAAAAGCCAAATGCCAATGGCAAGCATTTCAAGTAGTTAACAACCAGTTTTTATGAAATTTTGTCAAATTTTAATGACTATTACTCAGACTAGAGCATCGCCTTTCTGTAGTAATAGTCTATTCTGATATGTAGAGCTCTGAAACAGCAACTTTTCCATCAGAGAAACATGCTGACTCTCGGATTTCCTGATCATTTTGCATAGTGACTGGAATAATGTATTTGAATAAATGGCTAAAGCAAAAGTATTGGTGTAAATAATATATACATGTCTATAGATACTCCCATATTGTGTATACTTCTAATTCACATACTCCTAATTGTGCAAAATTTTGAAATTAAGAAACAAATGTTGTGTGTAAATTCTGGTTATGATTTATGAATTCCCCTTTGGTCCTCAACTTGGAGCTACATTTTCAGAATGAATAAAAGGAACATACTTTTCTAGGTAAGCTATTTCTTATCTGCAAAAAAATCTTACATACTTCACTTCTAAAGACTTTGTTTTGTGCAAAACTCCTCCTTTTATGACCTAAACTTACTCAAGAAAAAAGCAGTGAGCACAAAACAGAAGGTTGGGTTGATCAGTGCGGTATGTGTTCAGTGTTCCTCCGTTCAGGGTCAGGGTTGAACACCAAGGCCATATTTAGCCAGGTGTTGGGATATTTTGAAGAATATATCTTTAAATCTAAACACATGGCAAAGGTGCTTCATTTTATGCCTCAAAAATTATAAGTTACATATTTTGTTTCTGTCATTTGATGCATTATTTATTTCTAAAAACTTTTTGGTACATAAGACCATAGCACTTTTTACAAAGAAGGCAATCTACTAAAAGCAGGAAAAGAATAATTACCAACCAACACAGACTTGCAAAAAATTCTTACTTCTACTTTCATGTGCCATTATAGAGTCGAGAGGAAAATCAATGCTATAAAAGAAAAGAAAAAGTGATGACATTTACTTAACCATGAGTAGCTTAAATTAGAAAGGTTAAACTTTAAAGATTTTACTTCATCTCCTTATAATGAAATAAAGGTAAGAAAGACAAAGGGTAATATTTAATCTCTGATTATGAAGGATATAGTGTCACAATTATCTGATATATGGTGAAAGTAAATTTGAACTAAATTAGTGTTGCCTATCAATTGATTATAACTGGTTTGAATTTCCCAGATTTTATTTCCATGACTTCATTTTTTTTTGCTGAATAAATTAATGTTCCATTTCCAGAAATTTATTCTAAAAGAATATTTATAAATATATCACATAACTATTAGGGAACTCTCTGCATTGTTTTAAATAACAACAGGTTTAAATAACCTAAACAGCAATCTTATGACACTTGCCAATAATTATGAAGAATTGCTAATATCAGAAGAACTTATGATGCCATTTGTAAGTGTCAAGGAAGACTGGCAGAAAATCACCAGTTGCATTTTATTGAGCACAAAAGTAGATTGCCAAACAACATGGTAAATAATTCCTTATTGAATAAGATATCTAAAATATGAGTGTTATCTAAAATTCCTATAATTTTATATATATGAAAATATGTTTAAAATAAGAATTTAGATACAATATGTGCAGCAGAAAGTCATTATATCTTCACTTTCCCTCCCAGTGTAGACATTGACAACTTCTGCTCTTTGCATGAAATCTTATTTATGTATTTTGTCTCTGTATTATTCTCTCATCTCACTAAGGTTCTCTGCAAATATTGATACAATGTAAAATAAAAATAAACTGTAGGAGAAGAAGAATCAGTTATTTTAACATATTTTATCATTCACAATAGCTTTTCACTTAACTAAATTCACTGTTATCTAAGTGAGTTAGATCATTAAGTAAGAACAGAGTTAATCCCTTCAGGGCAATGACCAGGGCTGGGGGTAGCTCAGCAGTAGAGCAGAGGCACTTGCTTACCATGCTTGAAGCCCTGGGTTCAATCCTAATCACCAAAATAGACAAGTCTACAGACAGACAGACAGACAGACAGGCAGAATTATCCCAAAACTTTTTCTCCAGCTAACTGCTCTCATGCCAACAATACCATCTATCTTCCATCCAAAACACTCAAAACCGGTCATCTTTTAGTCATTTATATAACAGAATTCCCTTTCTATATATTTAGAAATATATAGAAATACATAATACCTGACTCTGTGGCAACCACAATGCAAATATGCAAAAGAATACTTTCAATATATAGGTGACCTCACATTCTCGATTATGAGACACTTGAATTGCCTAATAGCTGAGCTTCCTAATTCTAAGCTCTGCCCATTCCAATCTAACCTTCTTGCTTCTGTCACTCTGCTCGTTCATGAATAACACTTTTACAAGGTCATTTCTTTGCTTTATGCTTTGAAAGAGCTATTTGCTTCCAAAAAAGCAAAGACCATGCCAAACCAACATTTGTTTCATTAGCTCTTTGTGTGTCACTATCGCTCACTCTAATTCCTAAATTTCTCAATAAATGTCCTTCCTTCCAGTCCAACTAACATTCTATCTACACAAACTCACAGTGTCACACTCTGGGCTTTCTTCCAGGTTACTTTTCTTTGCCTGTGAAATCCTTCTTCCTCTTCAGCTGCTTTCAGCAATTTACCCAGAAGCTTGTTACAATTTCTGCAAGTCTCCTTTAGCATTCTGCATTGACCTCTTCCTTCCTCAGACACTTTTAATACCAGGATCTGGTTTGCAAAATTTAGTTCCCTAAATCTCTTATGTTATTTGGGTATTCATGCACATTGTAAACATATGCTTGTGTGTGCATATCACATATGTAAGCTGCTCATGTTTAAACTTACATATAAACTTTTGATCAGAAAGACTGTACTTTATATTGTATTTGCATTCCACATAATGCCTGACTCAGTGGTAACCACAACAAAAATATGCAAAAGAATACTTTAATTTGGCAGTTAAATACAATAAATATGTATTATTATTATTATCATTTTACAGTAGTAGGGATCTCACCCAGGGCTTTCATACTGAGCTACATCCTCTACTATTTTTATTTTTTATTTTAAGACATGCTCTCACAAAGTTACTAAATTGCCCAGATGGCTCAAAAGTATAATTCCCCTGCCTCAGCTGCCCAGAGTGCTGGGATTATATGCAAGCAAATCCATGCTTAATGTTGAAATTTTTTTAGTTCTGTTTTAATGTTGTTGTGCTAACTGTCTCCAAAGTAAGATTTTTCTATGTTTTTACTTTTATATATTTAAGATATAGAATACAATATTCTGATTTCCATATACATAGTGAACTTTAAATTCTCATTTTTTGTGTGTGGCAAGAGTATCAAAAATCTACTTTTATAGAAAAATAATTAAAAATAACAATATTATTAGCTATTGTACTCATACTATGCAATAGATCTATAGACTTGTTCATTCAGCAAAATGACTTTTGCATCTTTCTACCTACACATCTCCCATTTCTCCCCACTACTATCTCTGCCCATAACCACTTTTTTGTTATTTTTTTAAATTTTTTAAATTATTTTGAAGGTAGTGAAATACAACAGAACAAGACAGAACATAGACGATTGAGACAGTGCAGTGAAATTGGTACAGAACTTCACAGCAGGTTACCAGGGTAACAGTAGTAGGTGCCATAGTATATCTTGTTTTCTTCACAATAGTTGCTCTTTCAATCAGGTATAGCAAAATAAAACCAAATACAGAACATTATAGAACTTATCAAAACAGAGTATTGAATAGAGAAATACAATTAATCAGAACAAAGCAAAATAGTGATAACAATGTCTGCCTTCAAAGACATGGTAGAAGGAAATTTCCCCCTATTTGTTATATTGCATATGGTCAGCCTCCCAAGAGATGCTCAGATATCTGGTTCCCATTTGCTAAGGGGGTGGGGGGATGGATGTTTGATTCTCAGCCCACTCGCCAGAATGCTCACAGCTGCTTACCAGGGAGGTGGGCTGGTTGCTTGGTTTCCCAGCACCCTAAGTTCCAACATGGCGTGGATCTCGGGACTTTTTTGTTCTTTATGTGTTCTTTTCTTAAGTTTTTATACATAAATGAGATCATGTCTCATTTTTCTTTCTGCATTGGGCATACTTCATGATTATACTGTCCTATCTCTTCAACTATGTCATGGCAAATGAAAGGATCTCCTTTAAGATGATAATATTCTGAGATTTATAGATATAGGTAGATTTTTTTGACATAAAGATATAGATATAATACATATATAATCATGGCTTTTCAGTACACTCAACCAACCGTGTATACATAATGTTATTTCCACAAATAATACTGCAACAAACATGTAAATGCCAATATCTTCATGAAGGGACTTTATTTCCTTTGGGTATATGCTGAGAAGAGAGATTCTGAGGTCATATGATAGATGTATTTAAGTTTTTACTGAAGAATTTCCATACTGTTTCTCATGACAGCTATTCTAATTTCTGCTAACAGCGTACTAGAGTTCTCCTTCTCCACATCCTCCACCGACAGGTGTTCTCTTTCTCTTGTCTGTGGTAGTGGCCATCCTAACAGGTGTGAAGCAGTACCTCACTGTGGTATTGATCTGTATTTCCCTGATGAGTAATGATTTTGAGCATCTTTCACATCCTTGTCGGCCACTTGCATGTCTTCTTTGGATGAATATCTATTCAAGTCCTTTATATGTTTTGTAAGCTGAATTATTTGCTTTTGTCCTATCAAGTTGTTGCAGTAAATGTAGCATAAAATGAAAAAGGCTGACAGTATTTTGAACTCTGCTTCTTAACTATGGCTTCCTTAAAATAACAAATCCAAACCAGCCTAATTTTCAGAATCCTAGGAGCCCTTTCACTAAGGCAGGGGCTCAAATACAAACAGAAAAGTACACTGCAGCATTGGAATCTTCCTCTCTATCCCATCTGTTATCCTTCTCAATTATATCTGTAGTCATCTTGGTCCATTGGCACTCACCTTCATCTCTTCAAAATCCTCTTCCTCACTCCTACCATTCACTTCCAAGGTCACATCATTACTTCATTGTTTATTCAAAGTTTTCTATCTCCAAAACAATATTTCAGATGTCCCTCACTATCACATTCTACATTTCTAACTTCCTTGTTTAACTAAGCCCTCTACATTCATTCTTAGTTCTCCTCCGGCTTCCAGTCACTACTCCTTAATCTTTCCATATCTGAGTCACTTTCCTATCTTCATGTTTCTCTTTATCCATCTTAGACCTGTGAACCATCATTTCACCTTAGCTTTGCCAACATGTTCTACATTCTTAGGCCTCTATTTTTTTATAGCTCAACCAAATTCCACAAATGTCACATAGGGCAAGCTAGCACATGTCTAGCAAGAGACAGGCTGACCCTGGGACTCTCAGTCCTACCCAGAGACGTCTGCATGCTCCAGGCACAGCTGGGCCCAGATTTCTTCTCCAGGAAGGATACTCCCACCCCAGCCACTTGCCCTTGCTGGAGGGACTTTGCAATAACTCAATCAATGAATAACATAGGGAGGTTTTGTGGATTTGAAAGCATCTCTTGATAGTAAATTTCAGTATAGCTGAGGAAAAGAGGAGTTTTCAGTTGCCCAGGGAACTGCTTACTATTTTGGGTGATAATACCCGAAAGACACTGCAGTTAGTTGGAATTCTACAAAGCTGCTCTCAAAAGGCCCTAAGGAGGAATTGGTCACTGTAAATGGATTTCCAGGCAACCCAAGTGATTCAAAGGACAATTGAGTTTATTTTTCCTCACTTTCACTGAAAAGTTAGTGAAACTCCAGTCTGGATAAATAAATACATTATCTCAGTCTATTTTCTGGTGCTACAACAGAATACCTAACACTGGGTAACTTATGAGAGAAAGAAGCTCATGTTATGATTAGTTTATGGTTTTAAGTCCTGGGAAGTCCAAGAATGCAGGTGGCTCTGGAAAAGGCTACTTCAACTCACACAAGAAAACTGAAGGGAAAGTGGGCATACACAGAAGAGGCAGATGTGCAGGGAAGCTCACTTTGTGACACCCTGCTGTCGTGAAAATAACTGCACACACTGATCTGTCTCGATGACCTAATCATTCATAAAAGCCCCACCACCTCTTAACACTGTTACATTTGGAATCACATTTCAACATGAGTTTCAGAGAAGAAAAGTCATTATTCAACCTACAGCATGTATCTTCTCCCCAGCTAGAGCAGACGTTTGTATTTTGTTGGGTACTCTTTGGTACTGGGGATCAAACTCGTGACCTTGTGCTTACCAGGCAGGCGCTTGTACTGCTGAGCTAAATCCCTGGCCCAGACATTTGTATTTTGTCGTAGAAAGAAAAGGAGAGAGAAATCATAAAAGTGCCCTATTAATACCACGAACTCTTAGGTATTGAACCTCAATGAGGACTTGGCAGTGACTACAGAGACCATTATGATTCTTTTATACTCACCATCAGCACAGACCTTGCTTCTTACCTAACAGGAAGAAAAGGCTTAGAATGAAGACGGCTTGGAGGAGCTGACACTCAGCTCCTCAACAGATCTGCTTCAACAGATTGCCTGTCTCCCCTCCCTTCCCACTGTGGTTAGATAACCTATGCTTTATGATCTCAGTATTTTTGAACTTACGGAAGCTTATTCTATTGCTTTAAATATGGTCTATCCTGGAGAATGTTCTATGTGCATTTGAGAATATATGTTTATTATTGCTACTGTTCTGTGGACGTTTGGTCAACACAGTTGTTATGTAGTATTGTTCAGATCTCCTATTTCCTCGATTTATTCATTTATTTATTTACTTATCTATATTTATTGTGGTACTGGGAATTGAACCCAGGAACTTCACACAGAACCACATTCTCAACTCTTTTTTATTTAATTGTCTTTTTAAATTTTGAGACAGGGTCTACCACTAAACCACTAGACATTGAGATCCTCTTGCCTCAGCCTCCCAGAGTTGTGAGATTATAGGTGTGCATCATCATGCATAGTGTGTATTATATCTTACTGAATATGGGGTCTTGAAGTCTTCCACTATCGTTTTGCATTATCTAATTTTCCCTTTTGTTCT
Source organism: Hydrochoerus hydrochaeris (assembly GCA_004027455.1). NCBI lineage: Eukaryota > Metazoa > Chordata > Mammalia > Rodentia > Hydrochaeridae > Hydrochoerus > Hydrochoerus hydrochaeris. The sequence continues at coordinate 42,450 of PVLA01007879.1, read as the reverse complement.
GTCAGTTTTTGCTTCATGTATTTGGGGATGCCTTTATTATCTGCATATATGTCTTGTGATTTTTACATTTTCTATGTGTACAGACCCCTTTATCATTGTGTAATGTCATTCTTTGCCTCTAGTAACAAACTTTGTTTTAGAGTGTATTTTTCCTAACATTATTATTCCTATTCTAGCTATATTTTTCATTAAAATTTATATGGCTCTTCTTTTCTATCTTATTTTCAATAAATTTGTGTCTTTGAGTCTATCAGAAACCTCTTACACACAGTATAAGGTTGGATTATGGACTTTCTTCATTTTGACTCTATCCATTTCAACATCTGCCTCTCTGCTGACTGTAATCTCTATATATTGATCATAATTACCAATAAGGACTTATTTTTGCCATTTGATTTTTTCTGTGTGTTATGCCTTTGTTTGTTCTTCAATTTCTATTTTATTGCTCTTTTTATGTTAAAATGATATCTTTGGTCCATAGTTTTAATTCCCTTGTAATTTATTTTAATATATATGCTTCATGATTACCCTGGGGATTACAATCAATGACCTTAATTATATCTAGCTTGAATTAAAATCAACTTAATTATAATAGTATATGAAAACATCTAAGCTATGTAGCTCTATTACACTATGCTACTGTTGTCACAACTTTAATCTATATATAGTGTATGCCTAACATAGATTAATAGTTATCACTTTATATACTTGTTTAAATATAATGTAAAAGATGAATTACAAATACAGTCTAGATTTGTGTTGTCTTTTACCAATATCCTTTATTTCTTCCTGTGGACTTGAGTTGCTACTTAGTAGATTTTAGGGAATGTCTTTAGCAGTCATTGTATTTTAGGGTAGATACATTACCAAAACAGTTTTTGTTTATCCTAGAAAATCTTAATTTTTCTTCTCTTTTTGAAGGGTAGTTTGCCACATAAACATACTGAGGTGAGAGACTGGAGATCTGATCAAGGAATATGATATGACTCCAGGGGCACCAGCGCATGGTGAGCTTTAACTGAGGGAAGTGTTGACAAGTTTGGGTTCAGGTGAATGCGCCCTGCTGCATGAGCCTTCTCAGATACTACACTTCAAGGGTCATCAACCAGAAAGGGAGGAGGGCAAAGGAAATTCCAGGGGAGAGGACAGAGAAGAGATCCTGTGTCACTGAGCAGCGTGGCAGTGAATTTGTCCTCTGTCTATGTTCTCCTAAAGGCAGCGGTAGTTTGAGGTCTTTTACAGGTACAAGGCTTACCTATACTCTATGACTAGGGTAAACAAAACAAAAAGGCTCTAAATGGCTAAAATCCCTCTTTATCTGGAATACATTTAAAACAGTGAGACAAGTAAAATTTTGAATCTAGTGCAAGGGGGATTTTGAGTCAATCACACATTCTAGCCTCCTATTTTAAAAAACTCAACTACACAGGGCCAATATACAAAGTCATCTTTGGTTCATTAATGCAATAATTTAGAAATTTTGGTTAAATATTTTTTTGCTTTCATCATTTTTCATATGAAGTTGCCCAGATGCCTCTGACTCCTACACCTGCTACATTACCTTCTGTTTCCCAGCAATTTTTGGTCTCCATGACTTATGATAAAAATCAGTGATTAATCTTGTTGATCCCTCAAGTGCATGTGATGCACTAATTTTTCTTGATGGTCTGAAGATCCTACTTTTGTCCTTGATCTTTTCACAGTCTAACTATGATACACCTATGTGTGTTTCTTCTATCAACCATCACACGCACCATCAGTAAATCATTTCCCTGTGACAAAGATCAAAGTACTTCTCTTTTTTTTCACATTAATGATGTTATACTGATTGGGCCAAGTGAGTAGGAGGAAGGAATCACTTCAGATTTGTTAATAAAGCAGTTGAGAGCTAGAGGAGATATTGGGTCCTGACCTAGATCCCCGATCTCCCAAATGAGTGTATGGCGGAGGTTTAAATAAAATGAGACAAGTGATATGATTTTAGGGCTCCAGGAGGGTCAAAACCCTTTAATTGAGACTGAGACTCTGAGGGCTAAGACTAAGACTTCTCTAGACTGCTAACTTTTAATAGATCCAACAAAGGGTGGGGAAACTGAGGAAAGTGCAGGCAATGAGCAAGACCTTGGGGGTCACTTCAAAGACCTCTCCAAGTAGCAAATTATGCCAGTTTAGGAGAACTATTTTATCTCCAGGATAATATTTATGGTAGGAGTGTGACTGCAGAGTGAAATTCTTTATCTGCAGTCTCTATTTACTTAATTAGTGTTTGAGCCAAGTGCCCACAGCTGTGGCCTTATCTTGCCCTTTGAGGTGTCTCTAGCCTCACAGGCCACTACAGGCCTCATCCAGGACCAGTGATTCATAGAGGTTCACTTACTATGAGTCAACTCCCAATGCCAGGCAAGGGGCTGAGGCCTAGGACAGACTCACAGATAAACATAGAAAGCCAATTAGTTAATTTTAAATCCTGCTCAGAGCCGCTGGGTAGTGGTCTCTAACAAGAATGAGAAATAAACCTAATGAAAATTCAAGGTCCTTCTACCTCAGTGAAATCTGTAGGAGTGTGGTGGTGTGGGGCATGTGGAGATATCCCTTCTAAGGTAAAAGATAAGTTGTTGGATCTGGCTCCCCATACAACCAAAAAGTGGCACAATGCCCAGTGGGCTTATCTGGATTTTGGAGGCAACACATTTTTCTCTTAAGTGTCTTACTGTGGCCCATTTATGAGTGACCCAGAAAGCGGCTGGTTTTGAACATGGTTCAGAACAAGAAAAGGCTTTGCTACAAGTCTAGGCTGCTTTTCAGGCTCTGCCACTGGTGCAATATTAGCCAGAAGATCCAGTGGTATTTGAAATGTCAGTGGCATGTGTGGATGCTGTTTGGAGTCTCTACCAGTCCCCCAGAGGCGAATTGTGGTGGAAGGCTTTAGGATTTTGGAGCAAGGTTCTGCCATCATGTGCAGACAACTGCTCTCCCTTTGAAAAGCAGCTCTTGACCTGCTACTGGGCCTTAGTGGAAACTGAACAGTTGATCATGAGACACCAGGTCACCACTGTGACCTGAGTTGACTATCATGACCTGGGTATTGTCTGGCCCACCGAGTCATAAGGCTGGACATACACAGGAATAGCCTATCATTAAATGGAAATGGTATGTTCCTGATTGGGCCAGGGCAGGTCTAGAGAGTATGAGGAAATTACATGAGGAAGTTGCCAAGATACCTCTGCCTCCTACACCTGCTATATTCCCTTCTGTTTCTCAGAATAAACTTGTGGCCTCCGTACAATCAGCTGTCAGAAGAATAGAGGGCTAGGACCTAGTTTATGGATGTTTCTGCACATTATGCAGGCACCATCTGAAAGTGGACAACTGCAGCATTACTGCCCATTTTCAGGACATCCCTGATGGACAGATGAAGGGAAATTGTCACAGTGGGCAGAACTTTAGGCAGTGCATCTGGTAGTACATTTTGTAAGGAAGGAGAAATGGCCAGATATGTGACTGAATACTGATCTATGGGCCATAGCCAATGATCTGCTCAGATGATCAAGAAGTTGGATGGAACATAACAGGAAAATTGGCAACAAAAATAATAGGGAAGAGGTGTGTGTGCGTGTGTAAACCTCTGTATATGGGCAAAGACTGTAAAAATATTTGTTCCCCATGTAAACGCTCAGCAAACGGCGACAGCAATAGAAGAGAATTTTAACAATTCAGTGCATAAGATTCCCTGTCCTGTAGATAGAGGTCAACTTCCTTCTTCATCCACCCTTGTCATTGCCCAGTAGGTGCATGAACAGAGTGGTTACGGTGGCAGAGATGCAGGTTATGCATGGGCTCAGTAAAACAGATTCCCACTCACCAAGGTCAATCTGCCTACAGCTACTGCTGCTGCCCAATGTGCCAGCATAAGAGATCAATATTGAGTCCCTGACATGGCACTGTCTGAATTATTTTTCTCTAATTGTGGAGATAAAACACCCAACATCCAAAGTTAAAGGGGAAAATATTTATTTAGCTCACAGTTCATAGAAGTTCCAGTCCATATTTGGCTGGTTCCAAGGCAGAGTGGCACACGGCAGAGGAGCATCCCAGAGGAGAAAAACAGTTCATTGCAGGGAAAGACAGCAAAAACAACAAAGGGGGGAGGGACGAGCCTCTTTCTGACCCTTAAACTGTATGCAGGCTGCCTGCCCTAGGCAAGTATAGCACTCACACCCTTAATCCTAGCCAGAACTAAGCTCAACTAATTAGTGAACTGATTTACTAATCCATGCACTTGATCCTAACACCACACACTCTAGATACAACCACCTCTGAAAAACCCACCCTTGTATCTGCATGAGGCTTTGGGGGAACACTTAGACCCAAACCATAACAGACACCATTCCTCAGGATGATCAACCTGAACTTTGTGGCAGGTTATTTATATTGGACCACTTCCATCTTGGGAGGAACTACAGGTTAGCCTCACTGGCATAGACACTTATTCTAGATATGAATTTGCCTTCCCTGCATGTAGTGCTTCTGCCAAAACTACCATCTGTTGACTCAAAAAATGCTGTATCCACCATTGTTGGATTCCACCAGGCATTGTTTGTGACCGAAGAACACATTGTACAGCCAAAGAAGTGAGGCAATGGACTCATGCTCATGGGATTCACTGATCAAACTATCTTCCCCATGATCCAGAAGCAGCTAGATTGAGAGAAAGGTGGAATAGTCTTTGAAGACACAGTTACAGTACCAGCTTTGAAGCAATAGCTTTCAGGCTGAGGCAAAGTTCTTCAAAACTGTATGTTTTGGATCAGCGTCCACTACACAGTACTGTGTCTCCCCTAACCAGAACTCACAGATCTAGGAATAAGGACCAAAAATGGAAATAGAACCACTCACCATTACCCTCAGTGATCTACTAGAAAAAGTTTTGCTTCCTGTCCCAATAACCTTACATTCTTCTGGCTTAGAAATCTTAATTCCAGATGGGGAAAGGCTTACACCAGGAACTGAACTGAAAGGCTTACACCAGTACCACAAAACTGAAAGCTAAGACTTTCCCTGGCCACTTTTGTCTCCTAGTGACACTGAGGAAACAAGCTAAAAAAAAGATTTAAGGTTTTGTCAGGGGTGATTGACCCAGACTATCAAGGGAAATTGTACTATCACTCCATAATGGAGGAAAGGAAAAATATACTTGGGGCACAGGACATCCCTTAGGGTTCTTGTATTGCTGTATCCCTGTTATTAAAGTCAGGGTAGAACTACATCCTAATCCAAGAAGAATGACAAATGGTCCAGAGCCTTCAGGAATGAAGGTACAAATCACTCCACCAGGGAAAGAACCAAGACCTGCGGAGGGGCTTGCTGAAGGTCAAGAGAATACAGAATGTATTTAGAAGAAGCGAGTTCTAAATACCAGCTGTGACCACATGATTAGCTACGGAAATTAGAATTATAATTGTAATATTTCCTAATATTGTTCTAATGTAATATAATGTTGAGAGACTTAATACTGCTTCTTGAAGATTGTTAAACCTATGTTATAATGTTCAAGTTATGACATGTTAAAAGTAACTATCATCTAAAGAAAACTTGCCTTCTACTCTGGGGAGGGAATTAATGGATTCCATTTGTATACAGGATAGTTATAAAATGTTAAGCATAATTATGAGCTTGTCTTCTTTTTTTTCCCACCCCCCAAGCTTGTCTTCTTATCTGCAAACTGCTTTAAAGAAATGTGTCTGGTTGTCAAGTTCACAAGGGGTGGCTTGTGATAGTTGATTGGTTATGGCAACTCAAGTAAGAGGAGCTTAACTAAGTCAACTCAGCAATTCCACACCATGGGATGCAGAAGACCCACCCAAGGGTGGCTTGTCACCCTAAAAGGTATAAAAGGTAGATGAAGAAGGATGAATCTGATTGTGTTTCTTCGGAAAAGGTCCAGTCTTTGCCTTCTCCTGGCTTCCAGCACAAACTCTTTAGCTTCCTGATACAGACTTCCATGGGACACTGCAGTGAGCCCCAGAACTTTAACTAAATCCTTCAATATCCAGTGTGCAAACAGACCCTTTGAACTCTTTCTCATACAACTCTGGAGGTGGCTTTTATAAGCCAATCTTGTAAACTCTTACGTATTTTTATATCTTGTATTGTATCTATTTCTCTAGGAAACACTGACTAATACAGTGTGTAAGAACCAGGTGGAGTTGGATATTGGATACAGGCTGAAGACTACAATGAGACCAAACAATAGTCTCAGTTCTCTGGTCAAGGAAATGTTTTGAAAGTCAGAACAACATAAAATTTTATATGAAGGAAAGAAATGTTATGTTAGCAACTTTCACTAAATATGACATACAAACATGATATCTCTTAAAGCTATATTTCTATGACAAATTTTACATTCTGTATAATCTAGCACCAAGTCATGCTGCTTAAAATGGAGAAAAAGGAGACAGGCTGTGCCTTCTTGACTGCCAGCATGTTCTATAAGGAACTGATTTTTCAAAGAAAATTCAAAAGTGATCTGATAGTTGCATAGAAGGCAAGAAAATACAAGACATGATTTATACCTGTTTGGGAACCTAACTCCAAGAATTCTAGCACTTCATGCCCAAATAATTTGAGTACTATAGACTACTATTTTTCACTGTTTGTTTCACAATAAGGAGAAAGCTTTTTATTAATATTTTAGAAGTTTCTCCTTCCTTAAGTGACTAAACAGCACCTAAAAACAAGATTAGGGGCCTCATACATTAAATTTTTTTGTCTTTTTCAGATGGGGGTCTCACCATGCAGTTCAGGCTAAACTTGAGCTCACTTCGTAGCTCAGGCTGGTCTTGAACTCACAATTATCCTCCTGCCTCAGCCTCCAAAGTTCTGGAATTACAGTAGTGCACCACCATGCTTGGCTATTAATTGATCAAAGGAAACAGGAAAATACCACACAAAATACTAGTGTCTTCACAAGGAATAGAGATGACACCATTAGAAATCCACTTTGTGCATTCTTTAACTTCAAAGATCATCCCAATGAAGTCAGAAAGTTCCCTGGAAATATTTTTTTCTAATATTGACTCAGTAAAAAAAAAAAGAAATATAATCCCTGTATAATGATCAAATATGAACCTCAAAGACTTTCTTCTCCTTTATCTAAATGACAGAGATTAGCTGGTTTGCAACTGGACCCACAGTGAGAGAAATTAAAGTACCCTAATCCTTTGAGAGTTCTAGGTTCTTTATATGTATTCCTTCTTTTCTTCCTACCTCACCTGAGTCTTGTACAATGAGGGAGAAAAAATGAAACCAAGAAATCATGCCTCTCTCAGAATCAATGAAAAGCTCTCTCAAAACACTCCTAAAATTCATTTGGAAACAGAAGAAACCTAGAATAGCAAAGGCAAGTCTTAGCAACAAAGGCAAGGCAGGAGGCATCTCAATTCCTGACTTGAATCTATACTACAAAACCACAGTGATAAAATCGGCCAGATATTGGAAAAATTGGTTCTCCACATGCCAAAGACTGAAACTAGATCCATGTCCATCACCATGCATACAACTAATGTCTAAATGGATCAAAGATTGAAATATTAAAACAGAAACACTAAATCTACTGGAAGACAAGGTAGGTAGAAGTCTTGGAGACATAAGTGTAGGCAGAGAATTCATGAACAAAACACAAATTGCACAAGAAACACTCCAAAGAATCAACAACTAGGATCTCATATTGTCGAAAAGTTTCTGCACTTTAAAAGAAATCATCAACAGAGTGAAAAGAAAACCCATGGAATGGGAAAGAATTTTAGCCAGCAACCCCTCAGACAAAGGACTTATATCAAGAACATATAAAGAACTGAAAAACATCAAGCCCCCCAAATTCAAAGACCCTCTCCAAAAATGGGCATCTGAGATGAACACACATTTCTCAGATGAAGATATACAAATGGCAAATAAATACATGAAGAAATGTTCACCATCATTGGTCATTCAAGAAATGCAAATTAAAACAGCATTGAGATTTCATCTCACCCCAGAAAGAATAGCTGCCATCAAGAAATCAACTGATAACAAATGTTGGTGAGGCTGTTGGGGGGGGGAAAGGAACACTGCTCCACTGTTGGTGGGAGTGCAGACTAGTGCAGCCACTATGGAAATCAGTATGGAGATTTCTCAGAAGACCTGAATTGAAAGTTCCATTCAACCCAGCTATTTCTTTCCTGGGTATTTTCTCAGAAAACCAGAAAAGCTCATATCACAGTGATATGTGTGCCCCCATGTTCATAGCAGCACAATTTGTAATAGCTAAATCTTGGAAACAACCAAATGCCCATCAACTGCAGAGTGAATGAAAAAGATGTGGCATTTTTATACAATAGGATGTTACTCAGCTATAAAAAAGGATGATCATGAGGGCTTCATAGGCAAATGGAGGCCACTTGAGCCTATTCTCATAAGTGAAATAAATTAAGAATCATATTTGTAAATATCGTATTGTGTCTCTAGTGTAAAAAGTAATAAATGTAGGAGTAATAAAACCCACAATATGTAATTGCTACTGTAAAAAAGAGAGGAAAAGAAAGTGCTCTAAAGGATATAACTGCATGTATGTTTAAGTGTGTAGGACTGATAACCGTATTATTAAGTTTATGTTAGATTGTTGATCAGAACTGTTTGCAGTCTCACGGTTTGAATGTCCACTTTGTGTGCTTTAATTCTGTAACTTGAACAACTATTTCTAAGATGACATTATGTAATTTGTCAACTAGTGATTTCTTAGTGTTTATTTTTAGTTCATTTTTTGGAATTTTGTATTATTGTTTTCCTTTTTTTCTGTTTTTTTTTCTCTTTAAATTAAAAAATAAAGAAAAGCCCTCTCAGCAAAAAAAAAAAAAATACTATACATCACAAAATCTAGTCACTCCCACTAGGCTACTCTAGGAAATGTCTCTTCTTAGAATTCTCCAGAGAGAAATACCCAGCAATTTCCCTCAGAAACTGTCTTAGGTTTGTGAGGCTTCTGTAACAAATTATGGCAAATTTAGGGGCCTGAAAAATCAAAAATATATTCTCCTATAGTGTTTAAGGTCAGAAACTCCAAATCAGTGGGTGTCACAGGGCTGTACACCTCTGGAGCAGCTGAGGGAAAATCTTTATTTACCTCATTCAGCTTCTAGTGTTTCCTGGTGGTGGCTGCATTACTCTAGTCTCTGCCTCCAGACTGATAATTGCGTCTCTCTCTCTCTCTCTCTCTCTCTCTCTCTCTCTCTCTCTCTCTCTCTCTCTCTCTGTGTGTGTGTGTGTCGTTCTCTCTCTATCTCTCACAAAGTCTAGATTTAGGGTTTCCCAAATAACGTAGGCTATTCACTCCACCCCAACATTCTTCACTTGTATCTGCAAAGACACTTTTTGTTTTTACCATGTCAGGTCACACTCTCAGTTTCTAAGAAACTGAACATGAGTGTCTTTGAAGGGAGTTGTTGCTCAGTCTACCAAAGAAACTCAAGAAATTCTTTGCATTCAATTCATAAAAGTTCCTGGAAAAGTTTGTGGCAACCTAATTTGTAGTTAAATGATTTAGTCAGTCATTCAACTAACATCTAGCCAGTGCCAAATCTGTGAAAGATATACTCAGTCTGGGAATACAACTGTGAAACAGACAAATGTGGTCTTAGTTTGTGGGATGTGAATTTGAAGTTAAACACTTTTGTAATTGTGGCAGTAATAAAATCAGTGGTGAGAGGTCTATTTATAATTGAGAAATGAAGTCATGTGACATAGTCTCTGAAATACAAGGCTTTCAACTGCTGTTATAAGGAATGTCCAGGTGAAAGCTTTGAAATGCCCAAGCTGGCAGTCAACAGCTTCCAAGCAGAATTCAAGACACAACCAGATACTGTGGTTAGGGATCTTTCACTCCATCCCACACCCTGTTAGAACACCATGCAGGCACAGAGCACAGAGATAGGAGATAGGAAAACCTGTCCAGTGTAAGAGTCTCTCCTCCCTTATGTCAGATCTTCTTTTGCTCTATGTTTAATATGTTTCACCATTTTGGAAGCATAGTGAGGCCAGTAGATCAGAAATGACTGCCCTTGAGAAGGGAAGTTCATTATAGCCACAGATTCCAAGGTAAGGAGCAGCATTCTGCCACAGAGATGGTGGAGGCGATCTCCGGGCAGAGAGCAGGAGGTCAGAAGGAATCATGGGTGAGAGACTTCAGTGTGGTTTCCAGGGGAAGTGAAAGGTAAGGCAGGACCAGCAGACTTGGGATTGGCATGTTTAAATACTGACACCAGGCTCTAAGGACCATATGGCATCTGGCTCTGGTGGTTAACATAGTGAGCATAGCAGACTAGAATTTAAGAGCCAGCTAACAGTGGTATTCAGGGTGTGGACTCTTAGTTTATGTTGGAAAAGCACAACTCAGAAGGAGGTCACATCCCAAGAAGGGTGATGAGCGAGGTAGGAGGCCAAGCCAGGGTGTCTAAGGCACATAGCTGGACTGTCCAGAGCAAAGCACCCCCAGCACACACACACACATGTGGAAGATGTCAAAGTGTCGAGTTCACAGAAGCTACAAACATGGTTAGACACCCTGCTAATTGATTCAGGGGACCGTGATGTATGTTCCTACAAGCACTTCAAAAATTTTAATTGCTACAAGATTTTAAAATATGTTGTTATAAAAAGGATAAGTGACCAGCCAGCCTGAGCAAAGCCATTTATGCACCCACATTGGCTTCTGAAATGTGCAGTGCTGACATCCCCAGGGAAGCAGCCTGTGACCTCTCTGTCATATTATCTGCTTCTATTCCTTGAGTTTTCACTTTTCAAAAACTATCTTAGGAACAATTTCACCATCTGCTATGCTAACATATAAATTACTTTTTAAGCAAGTCCTCCAAGGAGTGACATCTGTTTTGATTGATTACTTGGCTTTTGTTTTAAATTTCTATTCGGTTTGGGGTAGACCGTGAGCAGGAGCTAAGCTCCGCTGGATTCCGTAGCCCTTTAGATCTTGCTTGCTGTGTTTTCATCAAGTTGACACACAAGCAATACAAACAGCTCATCCTTCTTCTTGAATTTGTCCTCCAGGTAACAGTAAGATGTTGACATAATTTGAAATAGGAAGCTCTTCCTGGAATGAGGAGATAAAATAAAGAAACCTGCAGCCTTGAATAAAGAGAGGCTTTTGTAATGTATAAGTTTTTAGTGATCTGAAATGCCTGACACATGGCATGATGTGAAAACTGACACCCATTACTCCGAGAGAAACTGACTCTGAGTACCCCATTTTCACAGCTCCACATGGGGGGGTGGAACGAATGAATAGCATATGTGACAGATAATGGAAATTTGTTTTTCACTCCAATCAAATAAACATCAAGCCTGCTTTGTAAATGAAACAGCCACAGTAAGATGCTAAGCAGCTAAAGAAAGAACTTACCCAGTTACTCACTGCCAACCTGCCAACCTCACACAATTTTACCCACTTATCCCTCTCTTTACACAGTGACCCAGATAACATTAGCACTAGAAAGGGCTTCAGTATCACTCCCTGTGGACTTGCTTCTTCATTTGAGAGGAAATCAGTAAAGTCTAGAAAATAAGAACTGATGGGAGTTGCCGTGTAGCCCAAATGTGTAGCTAGTTAAATCCAAAGACCGAAAAACAAAACCTCGCAAATGGAAATCACTCTTTATACACACATTCAAATCCCTCTGATATGTACTGAATATTTTGCCTTCCATTTTTGCTTTGATCTATAGTTTTTAATGCATCATTCATATGTAAATCATATATTTTTAATAAAAGGTAATTTTTATAGATTATATATTTGTAAGACACACAGAAACTTTCAATGTTCACAGAAATTGTTCAACTTGCAAGCACCAAATATTCTTCCCTCGCCATGCTATTAATGCTCCTGTACTCAACCAATTATATCATGCTGGCATTTGAGTATAAGCTCATTTTAGCAGGAACAACAAATTGAGAGAGTTCAGGAAGAAACACAAGGCTGAACTTGACTTTCAATTCCAGAATATATCTTGGTAAGAGTTCAGTTCAGTATTAAGTCAATGTTAGTACTTTAACCAAAACTATAGAAATTTGCAAACATAAGACTTGAGATGGTAAAATAGCTTCCGGCCAAGCACTTCAGCTAAGTACACCCTCTTTGATAGTAGCTAAAACACTGCGTTGAGACCCAAGGACCTCACTCTTGGAGACCTTGATGGAGGGCAGCAGTGGGCTGGGGAAGGAGTCTGACATCACAGCACAGGGAGGCCTAGATGACGATCAGCGTTTAAACTGGCTCTGCTGTTTACCAGACACGTAAGTAAGCTGCTCTCCTTTCTGGATGAGTCTCCTCTTATGTTAAGACTTTGTAAATGGATAGATAAGTGCACAGTAAAGTAGCCTGGACAATAGTTGAATGGATAATGTAATACAAATGGTGCTGCAGGAATGAATTCTAGACTGAGTTGCTGAAACTAATCACTTCCACAGATACAAGATCTTGGGGTGTTCACCACTCATCATTTGTTCCCTGAGGTGTAGAGGGACATATTAGAGCCTCCATCACACCTGCATGAAAAGCTAGCCAGAGAGTGGAACCCTCCTGGAGGCCTCCACTGTGGTGGACCTCTGTTGATGTGCCTGCTTAATCCAACACACTGCCCACTGGACTGTAATAACTTCCCATTCATGCCTCCATCTGGAATATTCCATGTTTACTTCTGCTTTGTTCAGTTTTTCCCAAGATTATTTGCCCATTGAAGAGCAGGTGCATCATCTAGCTGCCCCTGACCATCTGTCTGACACTAAAATTCTGAGAAAAACACAAAGTACCTTCTTCTCCAGCTCCCTGAGAGTGTCTGCATCCACCCAGGAAGAGACACCATTCAACATGGGATGATAAAGTTATGTGTATTTCATGGGTATTAAATAACATTTTTATAGGGTGTTAGAAAGGTATTTCAAATTTTCAGGCAATGTCATCCTGACCTAATTTTTCCACATCATTGAAGATTCTCCAGCAGATGCTGAAGAGGAGGAAGTATTAGCTGGTAGAGAATAGGTAGGAGAGTATTCTTGTCAGCTTTCCATCACTGAAAAAATGCCTGAGGTAAACCCGCTTACAAAAAGAAAAACTCAGTTTTGGAGATTTCAGTACATGGTTGGTTAGCCTGCTACTTTGAGCATGTGGCAACACAATACATCATGGTGGGAGCACATGACAAAGGAAGTTGCATATCTCTTAGCAGCCAGGAGACAAAAGAAAGAGAAGGGACCAGGTTCTCAATATTTCTCTTCAAGAGAACAGTGACATAAAGACCTCCCACCAAGCCCATCTGTTAAAGACCTCACAATAGTACAATGTGCTGGTAACCAAATTTTAACACGTGGGCATGTAGGGCACATTTAGCCAAATCGTAACAGTGGAGGGTATAAAGCCTTGGTCTACTGGAGAAGGAAGGAGAAAAAAAGAAGAAAAAAGGGAAGGGGAAGAGAGGAGAAGGTAGGGGAGAGAAAGGGAGGGAAGGGATAGGAAGGGAAGGAAAAATAACAATAATGCATGAACAGTTTCGAGGAGAAAGCAAAGTGTGCCAAAAAATTCAACTGAATAGATCACATATATTTGCTTGCCTTGGCTTTTGGAAACAAGGGTGGAAACATACAATTTAGTAGCTGGAAGAAGCTGAAAGCAAGTCCCCATTAAAAAGACACCAAAAGGTAATTTCTTTTTTTGACTGCCAGCGATGTTATGTACGCTCTTTGTGAGAACTGTCAAGGCCAGGCCTCAGCAGTCTTTCCCATTTGAAAAGAAAAAAAAAATCACCTAGTATACCATGTTTTTGCAAAGCCAGAGTCTGTTTCCTTGGAAACCTGAAAAACTGCAGTCAGTAACAGAAAACCTTGAGTCTGAATCCACTTTTTCTTTGCTGCTGGCTAAAAGCAAATATCACAGGATCTTCATGCATGCACCAAGCTCTGCTTTGGGGCTTTTTATAAAGATGCTCTTACTGACTTTACATTTGGACCTGGAGAAATCCTCAACACCCTGTTTAGCCTAAACGTCATCTTCCATTGCTCTAATGTGCTTCACACTGACACGACAGCTGTGTGCATGGTAAGTGGGGCAGGGAGTGAAGACCTCCCAGAGTGTATGGAGGAGCTCCAGTTCTCATGCCCACACAGAAGGTTACAGGTTATTATAATTTACCAGCCTCCACCTATTGCACATATGAGAAACTACAAAAGAGAGGCTGAGAGGAGCCTCTGAATCCATGCATTCTGCAAATATCTGTGTAACCTCTGTGTATCTGTGGTAAGTGGTAAAGGTCATAATGGTAAACAAATGTCACATAAAGACTCTGTCAGTTCATGGAAGAAATGAAGAAGGCAGACACTTCAGTTGAATCACAGGGATATATAGAGCCACAGAGAGATACAAAATCACAGAGATGTATAGAATCACAGCCATATACAGTTGTTCCTTGATTTATGATTGGGTTGAATGCTGATAAACCATGAGCTGAAAATGCCTGTAATATGTGGAATCTACAAACATCCTAGTTTAGCACCATAGTACATCGTAGACAGCAGGTGTTTCATTCTCATGACTGTGTACTGACCAAGAGGTAGGACTCCTGCCCAGAATTAGGAGACTGACTCATAGCTACATGTTGTTAGATTAGGAAAAAAATCCAAATTCAAAGCTTCACATATGGATTCTGCTGAATGCATATTGCTTTCATACCATGAAAAAGCCATCCTGAGCTGGGAACTTTCTGGAATTCTCTATACTGAGTTGCAAGGTGCATGACAGGAAGGACACAGTGAGGGAATGTAGTCATTCTATGACTACAAGAGACTAGGACAGATATGACAGCTTTCAAAATGAAAGCAGGGAAGGGCAATGAGCTGGTGGGTGAGAGAGGAAGGAGATGAGGAAGGAGGTAGGAAGAGGGGATTGAGGGAAACTGAAAATGGGGTGGCATGAGGCTTCCTCTCTCGGAAGCTTCCTCTCTTAGACAAACCGGGTAAGGAAAGTCAGACCTTCCCAGGGGAGGTAGCTCGGCCACTGCTGGATGCAAATCCTAGTACTGCAAAAAAGGGAAAGGAAAGGATAGGAAAAATGCACACAAATGCCAGGTTCTTGTTTTGTCAGAAATTCAAATTCAAAACCCAGATTCTAGCTAAGACAAGAAGTACAGCACCGTCAAGTACTCATTACATTCTTCCCTAACCTCTCCCAAGGCTATTGGCTCCTGGATTTAGCAAAATAATTTCTTAATTTTGAAATGTACTTTGTACCAAATCAGTCCCTTTCTCTCTACCTCCTCCTGACCCTCTCCCCACAATGTCACCAAGCAAAGGGCTTTGATCCTTCCTCTGCTCAGAGGACATTGCCCCTATCTTGTTTACAATAATTACATTTGTTGTGATTATGTTGATATTTCTGGCTCCCTCAGTAATTTGATCTTTATAGGTACCAGGACCAATTCTTCCTTACAGTTTTACACTCAGAAGACAGTGTCCACAATGCTCTGTATAATGTCCAGGGAAAGACTTTCCACAGGGCACACACAATAAACACTGTAATAAGAGTTGAACTGTGTCCCCTAAAATTCCTAGGTTGAAGTCATAAGCATACTGTGGCCTCATTTGGAAGTCAAATCATTGTAGATGTAGTTTGTTAAGAAAAAAATCATTGCGCTGGACTCCCATCTAGTATAATTGTGTCCTCATAAAAAGGAAATTTGAACACAAACACACGCAAGAAGAACATGTGGATATTAAAGCAGAGACTGGCTTGATGCTCATAAAAGCCAAGGGAAACCATATCTTGCCAACAAACCATCTGAGTCAGGAAACAGGCACCAAAAAGATTCTCCCACACAGCCTGCAGAAGGAACCAGACCTGCTGACATCTTAACTGCAGACCTCCACCTTAAAAACCGTGAGACAGTCCATGTCTGTTGTCTGTGACACTGAGTCTGTGACACATTGTCAGGGAGCCCCAGCAAATTAATGTGCTATTAATAGTAACCTGGAATGTTAAAGGGATCTCAAAGGCTCTTTTGTTTCCTAATTCAATGTTGAGAGAAAAGGAAAGGGTACTTTAAAACTTAGATTTTTCTCTGTGCAGTTTTTATTCAGAATATTTAGGGAAACATTATTGCATGGCAGATGTGCTGCTTACATAATCACTTTTTAAAATAACAACATGAATACTAGTTGCAGTGATGCACAGGAATGGGTAAAGTGCTTAAAACAGGAAGTGTCTGGACTGGGAATCTAAATGGCTTGTGCTCCTGGACGGTAGTAAGATTAGTTGTCACTGAGAGCTTTCTGGGATATCACTGGGGCACCTGCACGTGGTCTTCATGTGGTTTCCCCATGCGATGTGGGTGGCATCACCACAGGTTTCTTCTCTGAAGGGAATACACAGCATGGCCCCCTAAGACCTTCCACATATCACCCCCAGCACACTCTAACAGTGAGCTGGGAGGACGTGCCAACTCCAGATTGAGTGGGTGAGGAATCAGACTCTGCCTTGCTGGGAAGCACAGCATCAGCTTCCAGGAATTGGAGGACTTGATCTATCATGGCCATCTCCTAAAATATTCACCAGACCCTGTGCTCTACTTAGTTACTGAGTGTCCACCAAAGAGCCATGTTGGAAGGCTTGGTCATCAAGGTAGGTATTGGGAAGTAGTAGGACCTTTAGGGATTATGGCCAGGTGAGAGACTGTAGGCCACTGGGTGCATCCATGCACTCTTCCCTCTTACTTCCTTCTCCCCCTCTGACTTCCCAAGTGTGAGCTGAGCAGTTTGCTGCACGCCCTGCCACTGACATTGCCACCCAGTCCAGCACGTCCACCAGAGGCCCAAAGCAATGGGTCTCCTCGATCGTAGGTTTGAATATCTCAAACTGTGAGCCAAAATAAAATTTTTCTATCTGTAATTATATAAGGTGTTTTGTTATCATGATGGAAAGGTAGCACATTCTATAATTCCATTTCCTTCCCTTTTGACTGGAGATATCCCTGCTTCATGGGGAAATTTTGAGAATTCAATAAGATCACCTAAAGGAAACTCACTACAAACTACTCAAGACAACACAGTTTCTGCCTCCTGTTTCTCCATCTTATCTGTCACTTTGTGTTGCTCCGGTTCTCTTCCTTCTCCTAGACCATATTCCAGGGAGCACCCTCCACCTCCAGAGAGTGTGTCAGCTCTGCAGAGCTGCCTCCTCAGACCATCTCATCCTCAGCTCCTACTGAAGTCCCCACTCATCTCTCCAATGACTCGATTCTCTGGGGCACTCTATACACACTGCTAACCATTCTATGGCATCTCCTCCCACAGGTGTCTGCCTGCTCCCCCTCCTTCTAACCCTCATTGCAATCTCTTATTTCTCCCATCACTGCCTTACTCCATCTCTCTTCTGGGTGTGGTCAGCACCTGTCCATTCACCCTCCACTCCATTCCCAGAGTGACTTTCCAAATGCAGACTTTGATAATTATTATTCCTTGCTTAAAATCTTTTAATGGCTAAGCATTTGTCTAGAAAATCAAATCCCACATCCAGACTTATGAGGAGTTTCTCATCTCATCTCAATGTACCTGTATCTCTAGCCTCTCACTTGGTCATGTTGCCCTCAGGGACCAGCTTCAAGGAACTAACACTCCCCCAAGGTCTCCAGGCCTGGTCTCTGCAACAGACACCTCTAACATAATCTCATGGCATTAATTACACATTAGTCATTGCCATCAGACTCTTAGTTTCTTGTCAACAAAGGGCAGGATATCACTCACATTTGTAACAAGCAGTCCAACTTTGTTAAAAGATAGAAAGGGAAATAATCATGATCACTGTAAAGCAGCCTCTCATCATCTGATAATTAAATAGTGGAGGTGGTAACTATTTGTTTTTGATTCCTGAAAGAAAAGGCAATAGTATTTTAGAAAGGGACATGAACAGAAGTGAATATCTATGCCATGACTGTCTCAGCAAACCTTCACTTAGGTTTTCAGTAAAGAGCCAGCAAGAAACAGTAACACATTTTCTCCCTGTCAAGCAGCTAGTAATCTTATCATTTGGGCCTAGAAATAGTCAAGGTCCCACTGCCGGTTCCAGACTTAATAACATGAAATTAACATGATCAACCTGAAATCAACAGGCCTCTCCCAACATGCCAGGTACTTCTGGAGCACAATTGTTGAAGCACATTAGAGGTTTTAGTCCGCTAGGGTGACAGTTCTTTTATGTTATTTAGTGTTTCTCATTTCCTGAAAAATAGGATGCTGCTTTCTAAGATATTGGCATTCTTTGCTTTGTATTTAAAATTTGCAATTTGAATTTATTCTGTTTGACTTCAAGTCAAGGATTGGTTTAGATTGTGATGAAAACATGTATTTATTGGCCAACTCAGTGTTCCATTAGGCTTACCCACCTGTCATCATTTAAATTTGGAACTATCACTATGGTGAATTTAATAAATAGGAAGAAGTAGAATGTGAAAGCAAATCAAAGGGCCATTAGAGAAAATAGAAGTACACATACTACAGATGACTATTTGACCCAAAATGTACAGACCTTTTGTGTACAAGACTGTACACAAAATGTACAGTCTGCGACTCCTCATTGGTTTGCCAGAGAAAGTCGGCAATGGGAATGTGCAGCTGGTCCCTCCTAGCATAGCTCCATTACAGTTAAATCGATCCTAAAAGCAATAAACACAATCACACAAAAGCACTTAAAAGACTTGCAAATGGTCCCAACTGGGGGGAAAAAGGAAATGAGAACACAAAATCAAGTCGAGGGAGTTCAACTGAAAATTTTGTTGGAGAATATATTTTTAAGTAAAAAAAGTCCCATCCTATTGCATATCCTGGTGACCTTAATTGTTTTAGAAAAATATCCAAGCAGTGACGAGGTGGTTTTTAAGTTTGTGTAGTGCAAGCAAACGTGGCTCTGTGATACTCAAGGGAAGTTGCGTGCAGACCAACCCCAGGGAGTCAGGCTCAGCGGACAGCCACACACCGTGGGCATGCAGAGGCTGACCTGGCCAATTGTCCAAACGTAGTAAGGTGAGGCCCCACTTAGACAAGAGTTGAATGGGAAGGGTTAAGTGATGTGGATAGGGAAACCCGGGGGAGCTACTCGTGTTGCGTTTCAGCAGCAGTGGGTGAGAAGCTTGCTGGTTTCAGAGGCTCTCTGCCTTCCTGGAACAGCGCCCGCTGAGGGAAAGGGGAGCAGAGCAGCCCAGCTTCAGGAGGAACCGGCCAGGACCCCTACGGGTGCAGCAGAGTGGAAACCACGGAATGCTCGGGGTTGTCAGCATCCTTCAGCTATTCCGGCCAGTTTAGTGACCTCAACCACATAGCACCTTGACTGATGAGCCCCAAAATTCTATCCACAGCCCCGATTACATCCCCAAATCTCACATAACCAAATGCCAACTTGACATTCCTACTGGATGCCTCACACTTGTTAGTCGTGACACATCGGAAAAAGGGCACTTGGCTTCCTACCACCCTTCAACCTTCTCTTAGCCCAGAAGACAGATCATCCTCTGCCCACCGGCAAAGTGAGGAGACACTTCCGGCCCCTCCCCCCCGCCTCATCCGCCCATGTGCCATGTCATCAGCTCCACCTGTGCTGTGTTTTCCAGTTCTCCAACACTCTCACCCCACCCCGGCCACCATCATCTCCCAAGCACACCAAACACTACTGAAACCCCTTAATCTTCCTGCCGCTTCTATAGCTGTCCCCAAATCCAGTGTCTATGGAAAACCAAAATGATCTTTTATAAATGCAGATCATGCCATGTCCCTCCCCTCTTACATCCCACCAACAGTTTCTCTGCACTTAGAGAACAGGACCCACAGCCCCTGAGCAGCCAGAGCTGATCCGCGAGCCTCCAGCCTCCCGACTCCCTGCCACCCATCCTCACTAGGCTCCGCTTGTGGCCTGTTTCACTTCTCTCACCCCCCCCCCAAAGCCTGAGGACTTGGCACACGCCAAGCCCTTCTCAGAATGTCCTCCTTGGTCCTGGAGTTCTCAAGCCAAGCTGAGAGCCTGTCAACAAGTCCACCAAGACCTACTGCATGAAAAGCCACGCAGGGACCCGGTGGCCTCACACCACCAGCAGGTGCCCAGCTGAGCATGCTGCCTTCACATCACCTCTCCCACTCTTTTATCACGCTCTTCTTTCACTCACCTGTACCCTGAAACTATATGAACCGCTTTTTTCCCCCATTTTTTAATTTCAGTTCCCCATCCTGCCTGAAGCTCTGGAAAACAGGCTCTGTGAAAACAGGGACCCTACATACACTGTACACTGTTCTCCACAGAGTCACAAGAACTCAGTCCACAGGAAGAAAAGATATGTAAACAAGCAAGCTTGTTCTAAACTAAGGGGCCTGTTGAGATGAACACTACTTCAGAAAGTCGGTCATGCATGGAAGAGGTCGCCTTGCTCATGCATAGCAGTGGTTCTCTAACTCCAACGGTTCAAATGCAAAGACCCAACAACCCATGTCAGAGTTTTAAATTTGCTAAATGTGTATCTCATTTTGTTACAGTGTTGATATTGCGGCCCATTGGAGCACAGCTTGGGTGACAGCTTAAGTCACCCAGCTTAAGGGGCAATGAAAGACTGCATGGATACTGCACCAACTTACTGCTGGCATCGTAGCTTGATACCTGACTGCAGAAAGTAGTCACTGTGACCACCAGGAATAGAACTAACACCCTTCACTGTTTGCACATCTAGCACCAACTGACCCAAGAAAGGACAGTACCAGCAACAGGACCCTCAGTAACATGGAGACCATGAGCTGGTGCGGTCACATGATGCAAGGTGGCAAGCATGTGAGAGCCGAGCATGTCTGGTCACACAAGTGACCAGGTTAGCACGGCTGGTACCTGACACAGTGGCTATCACAGAGGAAATCCAACTGAGGAACCAAGCTGTGACCGAGGAAGCTATTAAGATACAACGTATGGTTACTAAGTAAAGAGGAGGTGTGGAAGAATTTTAAGCATGAGAGACACTAGGATTAGAGTCTAGTTTTAAAAGACCACTTCAAAGAACAGTATGGACCAGAGACCGTTCAGCAGGAAAAAGGAAAACACAAACTTTCCCATGAATTTTTCCTTGACTTCATGTGTCTGTTTGGGAAGTTTTTATTAGAGATTAGATTTTTATTTGTGATTGACTAAACCTAAATGCAAACAGCGTTATATTTTAATCTTATATAACAAAAAAACCCTCAATATTTGTTTCATCTCTGCTAGAAAATGGTGCTATGAAAACAGTAGCATCTGTCGAATCCACAAGCAGATTCCAGATATGCAAGCACATCTTCTGAACTGGTTTTACCTCAAAACATTGACTTTATTTATCTAAGACTTTAGCCTATCAAATGCTTACCACACCAGGCAAAAGAGAATAGAAGATCAGATTTCCCAGGGCTTAGTGTTTTAGGTTCACGTTTTATTTTTTATTTTAATTCTTTGTAGAATGTAGAAAATTTATCCTAGAGTGAAATTAAAATCAAACACAAATGCCATCCAAACTCCATGGAGACCTAAACTATGAAAAGCTATAGAATAAAAAATTAAAAGGAAAGCCACAGAAGAAGCCACAGTGGATGCTCTTAAAACCACAGGCACGTGTCATATTGTAATTGAATCTATAAATACACTTATGTAATTTTTAAATTATTGCTAGGAGTCTCCCAAATCCTCTCTGTTTTTAGCATCAGGGCTAGCAGTGCATTAGTTCATTTTGTTTCCTAGGTAAACCCAGAACCTGGCAGAAGAGGACAGCTGTGGTCTGCTTTGCCACCAGGGCTGCCTCTGTTGATAAAGCAGTGGTACTCCGGAGCCAAGCATGCAGATATATTCACCCAGAGCGGTGTTTGACATTTCCTTAGAATCATCTATTTGCACATCATTTTGTGAAGTGTGCAAAAAAATTATTCCAGGTTATTTTTTTGATGGTAGCAAAACTTAAATTGTATGCTATTTACTGACCTTGAACTGGAAGCTTACCCAGGAGAGGAATGGAAACTTTTATTTCTAGATACCCAGACTGTAGTATACTGCCCAGCACATATTAGAGATCCATTAAATACTTGATGAATAGATAAAAGACTAGTTTTTATAATGACTCAAATCAATCGTTGCAAAACAACTTAGAAATTGTTATCTCCTGTTGGTGGCTACACAGGGATTTTACAGGAATCATGTTTCATTATATTAATTAATATAGTTTAATGTTTATGAATATGCTATTACAATGTTTAGGTTTATGCATGGCAAATATATACACAGGAACTAATATACAATCCTTTTGAAAGCATTCTGTTCCAGTTTGACTTAATCACTAAAATGAATGTTCTTATTAGTCCAGAGTTTCTTCTGAATGGTTTATAGTGACTGCCTCATTTATGTGTCAAACCATTCAACTACTTTCTGACATTTCATTAAAATCAATTTAATTTCTCTTTTTCTATCTCTACAGAATATATATATATATATATTTAAAATTAAAAAGCTATAATTAAGCTAAGTTAATTTTGAGTCTAAAAGATCTAACCCACATACTCTTTGTCTAACATCAGCACAGTAATATAGATTACGGTGTATGTGACATTTTCTAACCCTATACTAAAAAGATAGAAAAACACACACACCCATCAAATCTGCCTTTAACAATTCACTCTCATTCACTGTTATTTGTTAGAAATCTAGGTTTTCATGCAAATTAAAACAGAAATTCCCAAGGATAGCATTTCTGCCTCTATTCAGATACATAGTGAAAATTATTTTCAAGGCTAGAGGCAAACATTAGAGACCTTTGAAATAAGCCAGGTACTGAGATAACACAGCATCTAAACTTCAGAGGCTCTATTCAGTAACACACAAAGAGAGAGAGAGAGAGAGAGAGAGAGAGAGAGAAAGAGAAAGAGAGAGAGAGAGAGAAAGCACTATATAAATATGAATTGCAAGGAAAAAAATGTAATTCTCCTGGGCTGCTCCCATAAATGCCTTTCTTGCTGGTTTATTTGGCTGCCTACCCATCATTTCAACATTAAATTAACTGTTACTCCTACCCTAACCTGAGGCACTCCCTCGTTTAATTTTCTACCTTATTTGACTCACTGTCTGCTCCTTCAGTTTTCATCAGGGGTCAGTTGCTGCCTGGCTTTTCCACTGGGGCGTCAGTCAGGTGTGGCTGCCTCACTCACCGCTCCGCCCAGATCTAGAAGGAAGCCTGGGCTCAAGCTCCGATAGACACTGCCTGGTTGACTGACTGACTATCTCCTAAAGAGCTGATATTTAAGAAGTTTCGTCTCTAGACTCCTGACTCCTGGGCTTTCTGATCATTCAATAAATACTGACAACTTAATCCTCAAGAACTATTCCAGCCACTAATGACACATTGGTATCAAAGCAGAAAAACAGGATCTCTTTTGCCACAGAGTTTGTACTTTAGTGCAGACAGATAATAAATCAGTACAATAATTACACACAGCTTGTCAGAAAATCAGAACAAGGTTGGGATTGCAGAGAAGAATGGACATCTATTTTTGATGCCACAAGCTTATTTTGTGTCTTGCTTATTTACTTTATATCCTATTTGCTTATTTAATCTTATTTTGTTTTCCAAAGAATCATCTCATGGTAATTCTGTATGTACTTCCTGAAGTTCAGAATGGTACTATTAAGTAGGTACAGATTTCAGCGTACACTTTTCTTTGCCTTTAACAAATTACTGTATAAATTTAGTGGTGGGAAAGAAATCTTTGTGAGACTCAGTTTTTTCATTTGTAAAATGAGGAGATTAAACTTGACTCTAAAGTCCTGTTCAGTGCTAACAATGTGGTAATAACAATGGAGAACTTTACTTGAGCCCTGTGCTCCTGGAAAACAGAAAGGCAAGAAGAAATCCCCCAACTGCTGTCCTCTGGTTGGGGAAGAGATGGCTTAATGCAAGGGACACTCTTCCCCAAGTGACTTCCATAAGGCTCGTAGACGTACCTAGTGGATCTAGGGTAAGGCAGACATACATTCTCTCTGAATGCCTATCTTCACCTCATAAATATTTGCCTGCTTTTTTTGTTTCCACCGATTAATGGGGACAAAATTCTTGTTAACTAGAGCTTGGTAAAGTTCTCCTTTCCTCATCTGGAATTTGGCTCAGCCTAGGCATCTGTCAACAGACCCTGCTGGTGAGGAAAAGCAAGCCTCAGAGGAAAGAAGACCTACACAGAATAACCCTGATCCCATCACCCCTTGATCTCACCGGGCCACACTCGACTCTTTGTGACCTGGTTTTTGCTTCCCTAAAAGCTCTTTTGTTTGACAGGATCACTGGGAAAAACTTTCCCTTTTTATTAGCGTATTTTTACAATGTATAATAGTGAGGTTCATTTCGGGAAATTGGTGCACACGCATAACCTATTCTGATCATTTTTCCTCACTTGTCCCCCCTCTCCCTTTCTTCTCCCTCCCCTTGATTCCCTTCCCCTCCTACAAAAGCCCTGCCTGCTTATTTCCTACCATCTCTACTTCATTTTAGTCATTTATTTATTCATATCTCATTTCTCATATAATAGACTATTTAACATTGTGTACCTGATTTATTTTATTTAGCATTATATAATTATTTTTATATTCCCTGTAGTACCTTCCAACCACAAAGACTGATGCAGGTAGCAGGTACTTAATCCAGGCAACTTATCCAGTATCCCTCTAGCATTGAGCTAAGTTTACTTTCTCAACTCTTTTGAAATGAGGCATGACTACATAGCTAGTTTCTAGGTAATGTGCAGACAGAAAAGATATTCAGCCTCTCCGGGAGGGCTTTAAACTTCTCTTTACCATCTGTGTATTCTTTCTCTTGTCTTCTTCTGCTTGATTAAGAGAATTCAAGGATAAACTTCAAGGCTTTTCAGTACAGCAGTAACAAAAGGAAGATGGTCCTATCATAAACACAAACGTGATCCTCCCTGGATTTTGAGATGAACAGAAAATAGATATTTCATTGTTAACTCAGTGAGGTTCTAGTTTGTTGTTTTAGCTGTTAGTCTTTCCGGATGCATACAGTGGTCAAACTAGTAGATAGTAGATGTTTATACTATGATTTCAGAAAGTTTCCTTTCCTACCAATCATCATGAGAGCTTTAAATGTAAATGAACACAGCATTAATTGCATATATAACTGGAGCACAAGAGCTTGAAGTTAAGAACTGAATGAATTCTTTAGTTTGATATGCACCTCTCACAGTAGCCTGCCAAATGCCTGGAAGGCCCCTAGCAATGCAGCAGAGGCTAGACTTGCAGGATAGACTTGGGGTACAGGGGCCCTGCTCTTCACAGCCCCATCTCCAAACACAGAGGATGCTACAGCCTGCCAGCATGTTTGGTGGCACACACCAGGTGAGGAGTGGTCATGGATAGGAACTGCTCCCTCCCCACCAACACATTCTCAGACCTGTGGCTGCCTGTGTTGAGAATCTTCAGTACTGGACCCTGGGAATACCCAAGTCACCACCAAGAGCTTATAGTTTATCTCATGCAGCTGGACATTCATCTGGCACACAGAACTAACACTGGTCTGGTCTGAAACCATACTTGGCAACCTGGGCTTGATTGAGCTCTCACTGCCCTGCTCCAATCCTAGACCCACCTGAGTCTATCTGATGTCTTGCACTGGCCCTTAGGCAACCTGGGTATACATGGGGTGCTCCATCCCTGTGTGAACCTTCCCCCTGGTACACCTAGAATATAGCAGCATCCTTTCGGCATCACAGACAATGCCTCCAATCTGGGCACATAAGAACCTCCACCCTACATTCTGCCAGAGTCCTAGGTCCTCTTACTACCTAACACTATAAACCAGTCCCCTGTCTAGTTAGGCAGAAAGGATTAAGAGTGCATCTATTTTTCCTGGCACATGAGATGCCTGTGAGACACTACCCAGAGGTCTGTGACCCAGTTGGGCCAGCAGCTCTCTCCCCGTGTTAGACTTGGGCAGACGTGGTTCTCCTCCAGGTGTCCAGAGTCAATGGGAGGCTCCACTTGGTGGCAGGAGCCTGTCCTATGGACAACAGAATATATATCAGGTAACAAGAGTTGGTCTGCAACCTGCAGCAATCCATGACAGGAGCTCCAGAACCAAGGCCCCACACCTTTCCTGATCTGATGCTGTAGCTTGAACATTCAAACAGAGGAGTAAGGAGAGAGAGGTCTCCTTCAACAGAGGAACCTCCATGCAAACTCACAGAAACACTTAATCTGCTAGAAGATAGAATAAATAAAACTCTGGTAGACATGGGTGTAGGCAAAGACTTTATGAACAAAGCCCTGATCACACAGGAAATATCACAAAGAATCAACAACTGGAACCATATCAAATTTAAAACCTTTTGTACAGCAACAAAGCCACCAGCAAGGTGAAGAGACAAGCCATAGAATGGAAAAAAATGTTTTCCATCTCTTCTTCACACAAAGGACTAACATCTAGAGTATATAAAGAACTCAAAAAAATCATATCTTCCCAAATTTAAAGACCAAATCCAAAAATTGGCATCTAAAATGAATAGACCCTTCTCACATGCACAAGTACAAAGATCAAATAATATATGAGAAGATATTAAACATTGTAAGTCATTCAAGAAGTACAAATTAAAACAACTCAGATTCCATCTAACTCCAAAAAGAAAGGCTATAATCAAAAAAGCACCAATAACAAATGTTGCCAAGGCTATGGATTGAAGGGATCCCTTCTCCACTGTTGGTGGGAGGGTAAATTGATACAACTATGGAAATCAGAATGGAGATTTTTCAAAACACTACAACCAGAGACTCCATTTTCCCAGCTATTCCTCTTCTATATATCTTCCCAAAAGGGATAAAAGCATCATGCCACAGTGATAGATGCATATCTATGTTTATTAGCAGCACAATGTATAATAGCTAAATCTTGGAAAAACCCAAAATGCCCATCAACAAATGAATGGAATAAGACGTGGCATCTGTATACAATAGAGACTGCCATAAAGAAGAAAAATTTGAGACACTTTTTGGTAAATACATACACCTGGCTACCATCACACCAAGTGAAATTAATCAGATACATAAGTTTAAATATCAAGAGGCATCCATCATGGGGAATGGGAAGAAAATCAAGAAGCCAAATCACACTTTCCTGTGAGCCAGCCACTGCACAGGTGGGAGACAAGAAGAGCAACTCCCAGCCCGCCTGCCATAGCCATGGGCTGATTCAGAGGAAGTCAGGCTGAGGTCATAGCAACTGAAGTAAAATAATAATAATATTAACTTAATGCTTCTATTATTTGATTGGCTTTGCAAGCCTACAGCTGGTAGCCTGAGCAACTATTTGAAGGATTACAAAATGCATTATAGCAACTGTGGGGGATTTGCTTCTGTCTTGTTTCTCTAATCCAATGCTTTGTTCCATGTTAGTGCTTTGTTTTGTTCCTGTATCTGATAACCTGAGAAACTATTTTGAAGATAACAATATGCAATATATCAACCATTGTTAAGTTCTCATCATTTTGTTCTGAAAACCTATATAGTTATGGTTTTGTTGCTGTTGTTTTTGTCATTTTGCTTTGGTTGTTTTTTTTTTATTTGTTTGCTTCTTGATTTTTATTTTTCTTTTATTTTTTCTCTTTAAAATAAAAATAAATAAGTGTCACACGGTTTCTCTTGCGTGAGTAATCCTAAAGAAATGGTAAATAAGGAGCATAGATATTGAGAAGTAGGAAGAATTTGTCCAAATAGGAAAGAGAACAAGAGAGGGGCAGGGGGAAGGAAGGAGGTCAAAGGAAGTTTAAAAAGAGAATGGAAGGAACCAAACGAAAATAAAACTTTTGTAAATGGGGAGGGGTAGAAGGTTGAAGAGAGGGGAATAGAAAAAAAAAGAACTAAGAAATATATACAGATTCAAACTCCCTATAATTAGCGTAATTATTATGTATGGCAAACATACTAATAAAAAAGGAGATACGTGAAACAGAAAACTTTTCAATAGCTGAAACCAGAAAAGAATTTTCATTTTCCATTTATTGGCTCCATCAGAACATTAGAAAGGCAGAGGGTAACAAAGAAAGCCAATACCATTTCAATATATGGCTTTAGCTTCTCAGCTATGGCTCCAGAGGTAGCACCTCCTGTCTGACCAGATGTTTTAACTCTAACACAAGCTGAAAGAAGACTGGTTGGATCATAAAAGTTTCATCACCTCTTAAAAGATAAGGAAACAACCAAAGTCACCAAAACTGTGCTCCATGATCTCCACAGTTCCAGTCTCAGCCCGCTCTTCACAGTGGAAGCACTTCCCTCCAGGGACGGTCATCAGCTCAGAACATCTGCAGAGGAGATACAGAGGAAAACCTCTACACAGTTCTAACGCTATCCATTGGAACTTAAGCTGTTCTTAACCATGGCTCAACTCTTGATATCACTCCATGATGTTGTTATTCCACAAAAACTCAAACAATTTTCTCTCAGTATCAATAAATTTATTTGACAACTGGAGTCTCCTGCTCTCTTTCAACACACTGCCAAGCTTTGAAATTGTCATCAACAGAACATGGTGACAATTACAGGCAGGGGGAAAACAGAAATCAACAGGTCACATTATTTAGAGCATGTGAGATTGTTTGTGAAACTATACACTCTCTAGATTGATTCCCAAGGAGACCAACTTATCTTGATGACGGAGCCACAGAACAATTATTACCCTAAGTTCCCTCAATGCTAATTCTTAGTGAGGGCAGGAACACTCTATGTGGGGCAGGCTGTGTCTCTGTGGCTCTGAGACTGCCTATTGGTGGTACTATGGTTAAGATTTGTTTGCCAAGGGTCCATGTGTTGGAAACCTGGTCCTCAGTGTGGTGGTATCAAGATGTGGTGGTACATTGTAGAGATGAGGCTTAAAGGAAGGATATTAGACCACAGATGACACTGCCCTTAGAAAGAATTTATCCTATAGTGTGGGTTGTTCCCACAAGAGGGGATTCTTATAATAAGAAAGAGCCTGGCACCTGCCACCATGATGTCACCCATTATGTTGTGATCCAACCAAAGGAACCTTCACCATGGACTAAATGTAGAAGTCACCAGATGATGGGCTTTCAGCTTTCAAAACTGAACTAGAGTCCAGGGATTTAGCTCAGTGGCATAATCACCTGCCTGGCAAGTGTGAGGCCACAAGTTCGATCCCCAGTACCAGAAACAAACCAAAAAAAAAAAACCTCAACTACATAAAACTATTTCTTTATGGACCCAAATCCTCAGATATTTTATGATAAGAATGGAAAATGGATTAACATGCCTGGGAAAGACTTCCAATAAATTGCAAAAGATTCTTTATCATGAGATTTTAAAGTAAACTCTCATGTGGAGTTCTAAGACATATATCAAAAACTAAAATATCACCAATTGCAGGAGAAGATGCACCTGTCCCTTTGTTTCTGTTTCTAGCAGCACATTGAGTCTGTTTGTCTCATACTAAGTTATTCACACCATCTGGATCCCCGTGTCCTGACAAGAACATGAGTACCATTCAGAGAGCCCCACGGCACTAACAGAGCTCCGCGGTGGGGACTGAAGATCCAGTTCATGTTCCCATTCAGTGGAAACCTCAGCCTGCAACCAATCTGAGCCTGGTGTTTTTACTTACAACCTGTTCATGTGGAAGAGGAAGACAAGGAGATGACTGAGAGAAACACATGTTCTCACCTAGCTTTATGAAGTACTACAAGCTCCTTTATTAGTTCTGGTGATACTTGTTAGCATTAGCAAGGACCGCTGAAATGCCTGCACCATTGGTTCCACAAATTTATACCTAGCATTCTCAACTTAATAACATGAAAGATGCAAAATGTAATTAAGTCAGGTTTTTTGTTTGTTTCTTTGTTTTTTTGTCTCTTTGAGACAAGGTTTCACTGTGCAGTTCAGGCAGGTCTTGAACTCATTTTGTAGCCCAGGCTGGTCTTGCTTGCAACATTCCTCCTGCCTCAGCCTCCCAAGTACTGGCATTAAATATAAAAACAATGAAGGAGAAAGAGAAAAAAGAAAAAGAAAAGAAAGAAAAAAACAAAGCAGTCAACTTCCAGGATTCTCTCTGCTTTCTTAGTAGACAACCTGTGGAGACAGAGTCCCAAATTGTACCAGTCCATAACAGCAAGCCAGCAGCAGCATTTTGGCAGGGTAGTGGATAATCTCAGCAGACCTGCCCTGAGACCAGACTCACTGGGTTCACCACCATCCAAGCAATTTCCACGGGTCTGAACCCAGCTGGGCTTTGCCAGATAGAGCCAGCAGTAGTTCTGGGTTCAAAGCTCAACCAGCCCTTCTCCAAGAAGGCTCCCAACCCATCAGTCTCTCCCACGGAGGGAGCAAATCCTTTGCACTCACTTCAGTTGTTGCATTCCTCCACATCCACGGCTCCCCTCCACTGCTGTCTCTCTGCAGAGGCCTCCAGGGTCACCGGCCATCACTGTTACTATTAATCCACAGGTTTGAACTGTGCCTCTCACAGTGAGTCCCATCTCAGGGAGAAGGCACCAGCAGCCTCTACCTTCTTCATTGAAATTTTTCTCTTTCCTCTGTGGGCTTCAATTCATACTTCAGATTCTTCCTGGGTCCAGTGGACCTAGTTCCCTACTTTTTGTTTACCTCATGATGCTATGTTCCAGAGAGGCTATTTCCAGCATTTAATATTTGTTTAATATTTATGCCAAGGGACTGTTGCAGGATCATTTCCAAAGGCAACAACCTAATATAAGTTCTAATAGTAACTTATATGTTTATGTAGATTAATTATAAATTATTTAATCAATCATCTCTTGATTTACATTAAGATATTTCCTCTCTATCTCTAGACTCTACTATAGTAAACATAGTACACTATAGTTCACTATAGTAAACATCCTTGTACATTTATTTTCTTATTTTCTGAGCAATTTATTTCAGTCATAATCAGAATAATTGCAAAGTGCACACCAAACTACCTTTCAGAAAAAGTATGCATGTTTATAGTCCTACCATTTTATTTACTTATATTCTCTTAGCTACTCTATCCTGTGACTTTGACTATTTAATAATGGATCCCCATAGTTAAAATAGTGAACACATTTTGTGGTCTTGTTGACACTGACTAGAAAACCTCCATATTTTCCATTCAATATCATCATGGTCTCTGTATATTTTCCTAAACTTTGTTTCAAACCACTGGCTTTTTTCTTGTCTGACCTTCTTAACTTTCTTCCATATATCTGTATATGCCTCCTATTAAATATTAGTGAACTTTTTAAATTACAATCAAAACATATCTCTAATAAATTCATGCATCATTAAAGTGAAATATAATAAAGGTTCTATAAATGATCAACTATCCAACAAGAAGGAAAAATATTGAGAGAACGACAGTTGGGAGAAATGGTCAGACCTGTACCTGTGCACCCACTACCACCAGAAGGCTTGCCTCCTGGGGGAAGCCAGTGCAAGCAGGGAGAGACAGCTAGAGCCACCCCAGTGTGCCAGCTACTATGCAGATGCTTGTTTCCCTCAGCTAACCCATAGGGAGGTAGGGAGAAACAGCCAGATCTGCCCCTGCAGGTATGCCACCATTGGGGAGCTTGCTCCCTCAGGTAACCAGCACAGGCAGGGAGAAACCACCAGATATTCCTCATGTGCCCACAGGCCACCACTGGAGATGCTCACATCCTGTGGGCAGCCAGCATAGGTCAGGGAATCCGAGAATCATGTCCCTGTGCACATGCTGCCATTGAAGGAGTTCCAGTATAGCCACATGGCTGAGAGGAGAATCAGCCCCACCACCATGCACTCATGGCCATTAGGGAAGCCTCAGTGTCACTGCACAGGTCTGGAGAAGCCCACCATATGCCCCACTGCCATCCCAGGAACCTGGGTCTGGAGAAACCCAGGTGCCTGGTCCATTATCCTACACCACAGAGGGGTAGCCAACATGGGAAGCACCTGGGACACCCAACACCAGCTTGTTTTGGGTTCTCAGGTCCCTGAGCTCAGGAAAATGTCAAGATGAAGGAGCAAAAGGCAGTTGCAGACCACCAGTCCACACAGAAAAAGTCTGGAAGATATAGTTATGAAGTAAAATGGAAGTGACATACCTGAAACCTCTGAAAGCATAGCAACTGATGTAAAGAAACAATTTTATGAGACTGTAAAAGTAATCAGATAAGACATAATATCTCCGGTAAAAGAAGAAATCACAAGCACAATGAAAGAATTGCTCTGCATATCTAAAGAAAACAGATAGATAGATAATAAATAGATGATAGATAGATAGATAGATAGATAGATAGATAGATAGATAGATAGATGCATAGGAGAATGATGGAAACATTGAATGAACAATATTGAAGGAATTACAATGCATGAAACAGATTCAAAGAGATAGTCAGGAAATTAAAAACTCCACTGAAATGTGGCAAAACTACTTGAGAAGATAGACTTTCAGACCTTGAATATTGGATTGAAGCTAGCAATTGTGAAAGATCTATCAAAAATAACTAGGAACTAGAAAGTAACAATTCAATAGCTACAAGAAAATGCAAAGAAAAATAATTTAAGAGTGATAAGTGTCAGTGAAAAAGACAGAGCCAGGACCAGGGGTTTAGCTCAGCGGCACAAGCACTTGTCTGACCAAGCACAAGGTCATGAGTTCTCTCCCCAGTACCAGAAAGAAAAGCAAAAAAGAGGCGGTCAACACAAATGACACAAAAAGACTATTTTCAGAAGAAATAGTAGAAAACTTCCTATGCATGAGAAAATGACCTGACATACAAATAAGCAAGGTATATAAACTCTGACTACCTATAACCAAAATAAATCTACATCCAGATATATAATAATATATAATAATCAAGATTCCAGATCTGTTATGCACAAGAACAGAATATTAAAGGCTGTTAGAGAAAAGAAACAGATCACCTATAAAGGAAAACCCATCAGAATCATGGCAGACTTGTCAGCACATCAAGTTAAGAAGAGCTTAAAGTGAAGTGTTTCAAATCCTGAAAGCAAACAGCTTCCAACCAAGATTGGCATACTGTGAAAAACTATCTTTCAAAGCTGATGGAAAAATAAGATACTTCCAAAACAAAACAAACCAACCCCTCAGGGAGTGCTGAAGGATATACTAGAATGAGATAATGATGACCATGGTTTCAGGAACAGCAGCAAAGAAGGACCAAACAGGACAGGTAATTGAATGAAGGAGGAAAGTAGAGGACCAACAGCAGGAGGATAGAATGACAGAGATGAAACAATGCATTCTGGTTGTAACTGTTAATTTAGATGGCCCCAATCCACCAATAAAAAGAAACACAGGGAGAGAGGATCAAGAAACAAGATCCATCAAGAAACACATTTAACTGGAAAGGAAATTCATAGACTGAAAATCAAAGGAGAGAAAACAATGGTTCCATGAGACAGGAGACCAGAAAAAAAGCAAGGATAACTTGTCCATCAACTGCAGAATTAACAAGAAAAATATGATATTTTCATACAATGGAAAGCTACTCAACTATAAAGAAAGATAATCTCCAGGTTCTTGTAGGTAAATGCATGCTACACTTGAGATCATGCTCACAGATGAAATGGTTCAGACTCATATGGGTGAACATCTCTGGATGTAAAAAAACTGAAGAAATTAGTGGGATCCAGAATGTATAGTAGATATTATGAAAGTGATACAGGAGGAAACATCTACAAATGGAAGGTGGTAACCATTGTTAATTTCCAGACAGGCATTTATATCACTGAGCTAAATCCCTGGCCCATCATTGCTAATTTCCTATTATCTTGTTTTGAGTTCCTGTATTGTTTTCATAGTTTTGCTAGGATTGCTTTTAGTCTGTCTTGTTCTGTTTAATTTAACTGTTTGATGGTATGGGCAGCTATTTTGAAAAAAATGGGATTTATTTTGGTAGCCACTGTTGATTTCCTATTGTCTGGATTTGAAGTCCTATAATGCTTTCATTCTTTGGCTTGGATTGATTTTATTCTGTTTTGTTTGATTTTATTATATCTGATGGTATGGACAGCTATTTTGAAGAAAATAAGAGACATTATGGTAGCCAATGTTGATTTCCTATTATCTTGTTTTGAAGTCCTGTATTGCTTTAATTGTTCTGTTCTGATTAGCATTATTCTGTTTTGTCTGGGTTTATTCTCTTTAAAATAAATTTTAAAAAATTAAAAAGAGAGTGACAGTTGAATTTTGGCAGTATAAAATCATTTAAATGACAGTTTACAGCTTGTTAACAAAGAAGAAAAGTTTTGGCTTAGGCTGCAAAAGTAAAATAAACTGACAAGTGTCTGAATATTTTGAAATTTAGTATGCAGATGAGTTTCCAGATACAGGAGTCAGAAAGAAAAGTGGAATTTGTAATGCTATTTCTACTTTATATTATGGGAAAGATAAAACAGGTTGAACATCTCTAATTTGGGGACCAATAGTATTTTAGATTTTTTTTCAAGTTTTGAAACATGAATCTATATATAATGAGATATCTTGAGAAAAAACCCCAAATCTAAACACAAAAATTATGTATGTTTCATACATACCATATACACATAGGTATATGGTATGTATGAAAGGTTGGAAAGTGAAGTCCAGCCCTGTGTGCAGAAAGGGCTTTGGACAGACCATGAAAGCAGACCTGCCTTCAGCAGCTAGCAGCCACTGCCCACCCTCTGGGTTGAACTGGCTCCCTAAAAGTATGTGCTCAATTTCTAATTCTGGTTCTGTGCCTGTGCATGTGACATTTAATAATAGGGCCTTTGCATGTTAAGAAGTTATTTAGACTATGGTGGACACTGACCCAATATGTCTTGTTAAGAGTGGAAGATTTTCTACAGAGATAGGAACGCACAGAGAAATAGACCCTGTCACGATAGAAACAAAGAAAGGAACAATGAACTTCGAGCTAAGAAACCAAAAAATACTGGTAACTATTAGAACTAGGAGAGAAAGCATGGCTGTGCTGACCCTTTGATCTCAGGCTCTGGCTTCATAAAAGGATTGTGAGAGAATGTCTGAGTTGTTTTAAGACACCTTGTTTGTGGTCATTATAGTAGCACTAAGACACTACTACACCATTTGTTAGTCATAAAGTATGGAATTTATAGAATTGACAGCTCGTTCTCAGATATTTTCATTTGATCCTTAACAATGGAAAGATTCGTTAGTTTTTCCATTGTAAAGAAAATAGTAAGAATCGTGTCGGTTAGAGTAGTCCTCTGACACCACACAGCTAGAAAGGTGTGCAGGTCACAGGGCGTCTCCTATGCATTCCCTTCTGGGTACTGATTCCCACCTGTGCCCCTCTGCTTTTGTGAATCTTTCCACGGTTTTTCATAAGTTAAGGTGAACTGGACTTGCTGAAACTTCTCAGACTGCCTTCTAGACTTGCAGAATGAGAAATCCTAGCTTTGGAGTACAGCATTCTCTGCTTTCTCAAACTTTTAGTGATGCTGTCTTAGGCTTGAGTCTGAGAATCACTAGGAGAACTCAGAGGAAGAACTTCACCCACAGACCAAGGAAGCCTCATGAAAGAACAACACATAAATGGAGTGTTTATATAGGGATAAATAGAAGTTTAAAGGCCAGAGCAATGGAAAAAGAACATTTAGATGAAGGAAGCATTATACGTTAATGTACAGAAAGCACAGACTACTCATGGAAGCATAAATGCTAGATAGACTCATAAAGTGAAAATCAGAGCTTGAACTTGGAAAAGTAGGCAGGATTTGGAAGGTGGTGTAGACCTCACCATTTCCTGTGTCTCTGTTATGCATTTTATTTTTATGTGACATTGGAATTGTTCACAGTTACTGCTAACAGTTTGGACACTCATATCTCCCCACAAAGACTTAATTTGTTGAAACTTATTTTCCAATTGTGAGGTAACAAGTCGTTTGAAATATGATCAGTCATATCATATGTTTAAAGGAAAGAACTTTGAGAAGTAATCAGGGTTAGAGAGTCCCATTAGGGTGGAACCTTCATGATTGAATACTGATGGTTTTATGTGGTAAGGGACGTCAGACCCAGGCACACAAGTTCCCCATCTCACCATGCGACACCCTGCACCACCTTGGCACTATGACAGCAAGAAAATCATTACCAAATCAGGCCCCTGGACTTTAAATTTCCAGGATCATGAGCCAAAACAAACCACTTTTCTTTGCAAACTAGGCTGCCTCAATTAATTCATCAGACTAATAGAAAGTAGACTAACACAAGTGCTTTTTGATAAAGGGGGGCAGGTTCGCAAAAACTTTTCAAGGGAAACAATGCAGCATAGATATGCTCACACCTTTAAAATGATAGGGCACAATAACACAGTAAAGATCAAGAATTTATGTAATAATTTCAGTTGTCCATAAAAACAGGATGCCATTTTTATGGGGAAATGATTAATGTCTTAATGTGTACTATCTTTGTATACTAGAGTCATGGAGAACTTTCGAGGGCTTTTCATTTGAAAATATTGTATTTTTCTTAAATATTCTTATCATGAGAGTGTGGAGAGACAAAAATATAGAAAAAATGCCATTAAAAGAGTAAATATGCTTCTAAGACAACAATATATAACTTATCAACTAGTGATTTCTTACTGTAATTTTTTGACTAGTCATTTCTTAGTCTTCTTTTGAAATTCTGTATCATTTACACCCTTTTTTCTGTTTTGATTTTTTCTCTAAATTAAAAAAAAGTGTAAATATGAACGTTACCATTTTGAACTAGAATCACAGCCAATAAAATCACAATTTGTTAGTTATACTGTCTCTCCATCCATATAGAATGATAAATGATACAACTACATGTTGAACATGAATTAAATATCCCATTAAGATCTGTGGTGTAGCTTTAATCCCTGGGTTCCACACTGCAAAATAAATAAATAAATAAATAAGTAAATATGCCACTAAAGGCTTGATCTAAGGTCAAGTCTAATCTCTTGACATACAATGAACTATCTGAGTGTCAGACTTATATTAATATGCAAGCTATTGGATTGTTTTCTGGTTTTGGAATCAGAGTGATGCTAGCTTCCAGGAATAAGTGCTCCTTCCCTTCTGGTCTCATTGAAAAATCTGAGGAGTTTCAGCATTATATCTTCCCTGAAATTCTTGTAGAATTCAGCAGTGACTCAATTGGGTTCTAGACTTTCCTTTTTATTACTGCTTTTTAAGTAAGTACGTTTTTATTACTGCTTAAATTTCATTATCTGTTATTAGATTATTCAAACTTTTAGACCTTTTTAGTTCAGTTTTTGATAATTCATATGTATTTAGTGATCCAGCCACTTCTTCTATATTCACAAATTTAGTAAATGTTTTCAAAATACTATTAATAATCTTCTGGATTTCAATAATATCCATTATGATTTCACCTTTCTCATTTTTAATTGCATTGATTTGGGTCCTTTCTCTACTTTTTTGCTAAAGTTGTCTAAGGGTTTGTTCTTTTAAAACTGTCTCTTTAAAAAAACATCTCTTCAACACATTGATTCTTTTATTGTTCTTTTATTCTCAATTTCTTTAAATTTTGCTCTGATCTTGACACTTTCCATCCTTGCACTATCTTGGGTTTTGAATTATGCTTGTTTTCTAGGACTTTGAGGTGTACCATTAGGCTATGTATTTGATCTTAAGCTGTTCTTCTGACAGACTATAAATATTCACAGCTATGAACTTCCTTTTTAGGACTGCTTTCGGTACATCCTATAGGTTTTGGTATATGGTACTTGTGTTGTTGTCTGACTTAGGGAACTAGTTTCTCCCTTTATTTCTTCTGTAACCCATTGCTTATTGAAGAGGATATTGTTTGATTCCCATGTATTTGCCTAATTTCTGTAAATTCTCTTGCCACTGATTGCTTATTTCATTGTACTGTAATCTGATAATTTCCATGGAATAATTTTAATTATTTTGCATTTGCTTAAGCATGACTTATAAGCTACCATGTGTTCTATTTTGGAGAAACTCTCATGTGCTGCCATGATGAATCAATACTCTTACTGGGTAGAACACTATAGATATTGATTAGGTACATTTGTTTAAAGGGTATGGTTCAACCTTGATACCTGACGATCTTGTTAATGAACATAGATGCAAAAATGGTCGAAAGATATTATCACACGATGCAACAAATCACCAAAATTATCACATATAATGACCAAGTAGGCGTTATCCTAGGGATGCCAGCATGGTTCAACACATGAAAATCAATAATGTAATACACCACATTTAAACAGGAACAAGAACTTTAAAATCACATGATCATTTGAATAGATGCAGAAAAGCCCCTAACAAAATCCAACATTCATTTATTATTTTGAAAGACCTTCAAGAAAATAAGTGTAAAAAGACCTAACCATATCTCTCATCATGTACTAACATAAACTCAAAATGATTAGAAGATCTAAATTTTAAAACAAACACTTAACCTATTGGAAGATAAAAGAGATAAAACTCACCACCGTGGGCCCACCCTGCCACCGGGAACTTAGTAGAAGCCTGCATCACACATAGGCTGCCCAGAACCTCCACCGTGGGCCCGCCCTGCCACCAGGAACATCGAGGAGGCCTGCCCAAGGCTGAAAACTGCCCTGGACTGCTTCAGCTGGGCCGACCCTCCCACCTGGAACATCAGAAGATCTCAGAAGGATTCAGTTAGTGTGAGAAAATTTGGAATTTTGCTCCCAGGTGGTGAACTTTGGACTACACCGGACTGACTGTATCAATGTGGTGAGTATACCCCTAAAATAGAGGTATACAGGGGATAAATAGGGCCAGTAGTAAAACCCCCTACAACTAACTGTAAGACTTTGGTGTGTCTGAAAATAGTGTATGTGATCCCCTCCTACACGTAGAAAACACCAGGCAGAGTGTAAATGACAAAATGAAAAAGCAAAATGCAGTCTCAAACATATAGTTCACCAGAAGCAAGTATAGGAGACATTGAAATAGAGGACCCCAAAAGTAACACACCAGGAATCTCTGAAAAGATAGCCAGTGAAATAAAAAAAACAATTGCATCAGGCTATAGAGGAAATCAAATTAGAAGTAGTCTCCCATGTAAAGATAGAAATAACAACTTTAGTAAAGGAGTTG
This sequence comes from Hydrochoerus hydrochaeris, assembly GCA_004027455.1. Lineage (NCBI taxonomy): Eukaryota > Metazoa > Chordata > Mammalia > Rodentia > Hydrochaeridae > Hydrochoerus > Hydrochoerus hydrochaeris. The sequence continues at coordinate 3,218 of PVLA01007879.1, read as the reverse complement.
TTGAATGCAGCTAAAGAAGAACTAGAGAAAAAAGTACATGAGCTTGGGAAACTGATTGAAACTTTGAATGAACAATATAGAAAACAAGCAGAATTCATGAAACAAACTCAAAGAGACATCCAAGAAACAAAAAATTCTATTGAAAACGTGCAAAACTGCCTAAAGGAAGCTGAGGATAGGATTTCAGACCTTGAGGACATGATCACAGTTAGTGATCAGGAAAGGATAGAACTTTTAAAAATAACAAAGCAGCATGAAATGACAATCCAGAAGCTTCATGATGATGCCAAGAGCAACAATATAAGAATATGGGCATTAGTGAAGATACAGGAGTCCAGGCAAATGACATATGTAAAGTATTTACAGAAATAATAGCAGAAAATTTCCCAAACATGGGGAAAGAATCTGATATGCAAATAAGTGAGGCATATAGAACACCAAACAGTCACAATCAACATAAATCCACACCCAGACACATGATAATTAAGATCTCAGACATACAGCATAAAAACAGAATATTAAAAGCTGCCAGAGAAAAGACACAACTCACCTATCAAGGAAAGCCCATTAGAATCATGGCAGACTTTTCAGCACAAACCCTCAAGTCAAGAAGAGCTTGGAGTGAGGTATTTCAAGCCCTGAAAGAAAACAACCTTCAACCCAGACTGATGCACCCAGCAAAACTTTCATTCAAATTTAATGGAGAAACAAGATACTTCCATGAAAAGAACAACTGAAGAAACTCATGTCTACCAAACCAACCCTAGAAAGAGTACTGAAAGACATACTAGACAGAGATAAAAATGACCACAAACCCCAAAACAACAACAGAAAGAAACCACCACGTAGGATAAGCAATTAAATAAAAGGAAAAGCAGAAAGAAACAACTGGAATATAACATGGCAAAGTCAAGCCAGTACATGGAAATCCATATGGAGAATTCTCAGAAGACTAGGATTGGAAGCCCCATTCAATCCAGCTATCCCCCTCCTGGGCATTTTCCCCAAAGAACTGAAAAGTTCATATCACAGTGATATATGTGCACCCATGTTCATAGCTGCACAACTTGTGATAGTTAAATCCTGGAAATAACCAAGATGCCCATCAACTGCAGAGTGGATGAAAAAGATGTGGCATTTTTATACAATGGAATATTACTCAGCTATAAAAAGGATGACCTTGAGGCCTTCATAGGAAAATGAAGACAACTTGAGACTATCCTCATTAGTGAAATAAATAAGAACCATATTTATAAATATCATATTGTGTCTCAAGTGTAAAAAGTAAATAAGAACTACAAGAGTAATAAAACCAAAATGTTTAATTGCTATTGTAAAAAAGAGAGTGCTCTAAGGGACATAACTGCATGTATGTTTGAGTGTGTAAAATAGATGACCATATTGCTGAATCTTTATTGGATCTTTGAGAACTGTTTGTAGTCTGACTGAATATTTACTACGTATCCTTTAACTTTGTAACTGGAACAACTACATCCAGGATGACAGTACGTAATTTATAAATTACTGATTTCTTAGTGGGGCTTTTTCTCATTCTCCTTTTTCTTTCTTTCTTTTAGAATTCTGTATTGCTGCTACCCTTTTTTCTGTTTTTTTTTCTTTTCTTTAAATAAAATTTTTAAAATGTATAATTGTTATTGTAAAAAAAAAGAGGAAATAGGAAGCGCTATAAAAGATATAGCTGCATGTAAGTTTAGATATGTGGGATTGATGACCATATTTCTAGGTTCTTGTTGGATTGCTGAACAGATCTGTTTGCACTCTCACTGCTTTAGTGTCCACTTTGTGTGCTTTAATTCTGTAACTTGAATAACTATTTCTAAAAGAACAATGTGTAATGTATCAACTAGTGATTTCTTACTGTTTATCTTCTTTTCTTGAAATTCTGTAATATTTCTACCTTTTTCCTGTTTTTTTTCTCTTTAAATAAAAAATGTATAATTGCTATTGTAAAAAAAAGAGATAAAACTCTTTAAGACATGAGAGGAATTTCTGAACAGAACTCCAATTGCACAAGAATTAACATCAAGAATCAACAAATATAATCATATCAAATTAAACAGCTTCTGCACAGTAAATAAAACTACCAACATAATAAAGACACAGCCTACAGAATGGAAAAGGTTTTCCAGCTGCACTTCAAACAGATGAGTAATATCTAAACTATATAAGGAATTCAATAAATTAGAACCCTCAAAATAAAAGATCACATTAAAAAATGGGTAACTGAAATGAATACTTCTTTGAAAAGAAATACAAATGGCCAACAAACACATGAAAAAAATTTCAACATCTCTATTAGAAAGATGCAAATTAAAACAATACTGTGATTATAACTTACCAAAAAGAATGGCCAAAATTAAGATAACAAATAATAAGAAATGCTAGCAAGGCTGCAGGAGGAAAAAGAATCCTTCTACATTGTTAGTGAGAATATAAACTAGTGACAGCACTATGGATATCAGTATAGATATTCCTCAAAAATCTAAAGCCAGAAATTTTATTTGATCCAGTTTCCTCCTTTTCTATCTTTTCCTAAAAGAGTTTAAATCACCATATTAGTCATCATAAAGTCATACAGAAATATTTGCATATTCATGTTTAAGTCAGCACAATTCATAATAGCTAACTCTTGGAAGCAACTTTTATGTCCATCAACAGATGAATGGATAAAAAAATATAACTATATACAGTAAAGTACTACTGTTCCATAAAGAAGGATAAATTTGAATATTTTGTAGGAAAATTGATGTGCCTTGAAGCCATAATAAAAATGTTAAGTGAAATAAATCAGACATAAAGCTTAATACTGCATGGTTTTCCTTATATGAGAAGCACAAAGTATAAATAAATTTTTAAAAAACAAAATAAAAGATAATAGGAAGCAGGAAGATAGATCTTTTGTGAATAAGAAGGAAACTAAGCTGGACTGGATAGAAAGGAGGGGAAGGGGACAAAAAAGAATTAAGATACTCTGAATATATTTACCAACTCCTCAGAATAAGTGTAATCATTATGTACAAAAACGTACTAATACAAATTTTAAGATTACAAATAAAAAATAAAATCAATTATTAAAATTGTGCAATATATAGCTCTTAAAAAGCATAATTTAATTCATGGATGATTTGAAATACTGAACATATAAATGGTATGGGCTGGGGATTTAGCTCAGCTGCATAAGCGCTTGCCTGGCAAAC